>CAXIWW010000998.1:87500-101058 GCA_964036315.1 Acanthosepion esculentum
GAAGGCCAATACGGAGGCCCCAAACAACCAAACAATTAGCGGCGTTGCGGGTGTCACAGAATCAAATAACACTTCACCAACAGGAACCGTAAGCCCAAACATCAAAAAATTGGCCTGGTTGATCGAAATTGTTAACACCCGTGAAGGCTTAGAAGAAGCAATGGATGACGGTGCCCTTCTATCAAGGCTCCAGCAGTCTGGACCCTTCACTTACGCTGATCTTATGTTTGCACTACGTAAGGGTTCACATTTTAATGAAGAAATCATTGCCGATATGAAGAGTGAAGGTCAATGGGACCAATTTTTAAGTGCAGCTGGGATTAGTCCAAATGACCGGATCGAACACGGCAGGGACAAACTTGCTTGGCTGACAGAGATTGCGAACAAGAGAGAAGGACTGGAAGAAGCTTTGGATGACGGCGGACTGTTGAGAAGACTGCAACCAACCGGGCCCCACACATATGAAGAACTTATGGCTGCACTCCGTAAGGGTTCCCATTTCTCTGATGCTGTTATTTCTGACATGAAAAGCGAAGGACAATGGGACCAGCTTTTAAAAGCGGCCGGAATAAATCCTCTGGACATCGGTAGACAAGATAGAACATCTGGAACACAAAGGGCGACAACTCACACGGGTCACGTTACATCATTTAATCCAGCTAATGTCGAAACTGATCAAGCAGGACGCCATAACGTTTCTCCAGGTGAGTAAATGATGACAAGTGGGTGAGCAGAACGAGTTGACCAAACTGTACATTCTGCGTCTGTAGTGTCCAATCAAAAGAAGCGAACGCCGATAAGCACAGGAGTTAACACTGTTTCGCAATCAAACATCTCACTGAAGAAGCTACACACTTGAAGACTTTCAATGACGGAAGCTACCTCAGACAGTTCTAAAGATTCTGTGAGTTCAAATGCAACAACTACTGTGTACAGATATTGATAAATCAATAGACAGTAAGTGTTTATCTACACCTGATTTGAGAAGCCGAAGCAAATATGCTGCAAATAGGCTTCAGTAAATACAAAGTACACCACATTTTAATATTTTTTACTGATGATGTCTACACAAATGTGTGTCCAGCATTGAAGCTTTAAAAAATGTTTTTGATGAAGAAAAATAATTGTCAAAGTTTATATGTTCATTTTCTATTTTAAAAAGAAAAACTTAATTTTTTTCTTAATTTCTGACTGAAAATATAAAAAAGAATGAGTTGAAATGTATTTCTTTAAACACATGTAAAATTTGTTTTTTATAATTAAATATTTTTTTTTCGAATTAAGCGGAATATCTTTTGTTATTAGTGCTTTTTTTTCACTGATACTCACCCTATACAAAGGCCAAGAGCCACTCAAGGTAGAGAGTTACTGGAGATGTTTGTTCTATGAGCGATAAGAGTAAGAGATAAGAGACGCAGTTTATGAGGATATGTGGGAAAGATAACGGTTAATCTTGGACTTGAACAGGTTAAGATTGTAGTAGTCGGGAAAGCATCCTCTTCGGAGTCGGTTATATTTAAATGAACATCTGTGAAGGTACAGTAGTTAGCGTGGTGATCTCGCAATCGATTGCAAGTGGATTCTGTTACTTTAAAAATGTAAGCTTGCTATACACACTAGTTGAGCACAGGAGTTAACCAATAACGGATTTACTGGAGCGTGGTCAACGCCCCTGCGCTGTAAGTGGGGCTATGATTCTCCTCATATTAGACAGAAGGCGTTGCTCAACCCTGGGGATCCCAACCCTGTGGCAGCACATTCCTCATCGCACTAAAGAGGTTGGGTTGGTGTAATACCGATGCCAGTGTGACAGTGGTCGCGGGAGCTGGGCAAAAACCAATTTTTGTCCTTGGCCCATATGCATAAATATGTGTATGGTACTCCCCACGTTAAAATGACTTTGTGTCATATCCAGCCTTGGTGTGGAGGGCGGGTAAATATAAACATACCTAGGTGAGCTCACGAAACCTCTGTTCATTTATAGATGTTTTCTAGATACTTAAAATATCGTGAACTTGTAATTTTTATTACCTGGAAAGTACGTCGGGCATAGCGTTGTGATTATCGACGTGAAAGTGGTATCAGAATTCCAAGTCCAGATCCAGATCCAGGGATTTTTCACTCCTGCTGGAGGAACCCTTCCCTGATTGACCATGTCTTCATGGTTGTAATTACGAATTTGTGAGGCTATTTCTGTGAGTTTGCGAGCGCGTGTGTGTGTGGTGTTTTCGGGGCACACGGATACTACATTCTGATCCTGGACAGAAGTGCAGGCGAATGACAATCTGTTCATAGTTTTCCGGAAAGTAAAATTCTGATTCTAGGAAAGTAGGGAGGGCGCGGTATAGAAGCCCACATTAACACCTCCAACCCCAATCCAGAATATACCAGGTCATAGTTTAGTTTAGTTCAGAATAACCCTCCAGGGATATGACTTGAGCTAGCCCACTTCATACCTCGGGGTATACAATAACATAGTCTAAACTATACGCCCTCCAATGTTAACTGCCTTTTAGTAACTAGAATGTCGTGTGATAACGCCAGTCTACAAACTGGTAATAATGGCTGATATGAACTCATTCAATAGTTCATTCTCATCATCAACTCATATGAAAGAATTCATTTAAGCCATATTTCTAAAAAGGAATTCTCACTCTTGTTGGCGGGATCCCTCTGTGACTGACTACGTCTTCGGGAGTTTAGCCGTACTCACCATATTTGGTCAGTTGCGGGAGAGGCTATCTAATCAAAATTTGGTGGGTTTGAATTCAGAGTTATCTTTCTCATAGGCTGATTGCCACCGAACGCTATAGGATCCTCCACTCTGCTATTTACTCACAGCTGGGAGAATACCGACTTTAAATTTTTTGTGTTTACTTTCGCACAAATACTCTTGAAAAAGACATGAACTCATGTTCTCTCCGTCCCCATCCGCAATAGGTTAAATAGCAAGGCAGACAAGGCTTTCTAGCCTTGGTTGGCAAACTGTCTAGGAGAAGAATGACTGAATTCAAAACCGGTTGGATGTAAGGCTGTCAGACTACTTACAATGCAAACCATAATGCCAATACTACCGTATACACTACATCATGGAATGAGAAAGATTCTCTCTCTCTCTCTCTCTCTCTCTCTCTCTCTCTCTCTCTCTCTCTCTCTCTCTAATATTATATGGAATAAGACAGCTAAAATGAAGTACTGTCAATTATTCATTTTTTACTAGTATTAAATGTCTTATAAGATGAAAAAGACGCTGGGTAAAAATAAATAATAACTGACAATGCTTCATTTAAGAAATTCGAAAATTATTATATCCAATGGTAAGGATAACACTGTCCGTTTCCATACACAAAAACATTCGGCATTCATTGACCGAACAGCCAGTACCTCTGTCGGTAGAAATTTATAAAATCTTTCTATTTTCAGGAAAATACGTTTCTCAAGTCCACTCATTTCAGTAATGTTGGGGGTGGGGTCCTTCCTAAACTTTTTGTTCGAAGTAGTGTGGAATGTCTACATTTTGATTATGTCATTTTCTTTTCAAGTTACATGTGCTGTCCATTTTAGCTGTTGATGTTGTTGTAAGTCCTCAAGTAGTGTAGTTTCTGCTATTTGGTACAGTTCTTCGTTTGTGATTCTGTAGCATCAGTCTACATTGCACAAAGAATCACTGTCCTCTCAAAGATATACAGGTTTCATTCGCTCGAAGCCGTTTTAATCATTGATCTGAGAAAGCGGTTCTATACAAAATGAGAGTTTAGGTATTTCTCAAAAGACATTCTAGACATATAGACATTTCTAATAAAACATGTATAGAAGAAAAAATGTGTGAAAAACGAAGAAAAGAAATAATCTCCAAACACAGCTCTACAAATTTAAATAATTTTTATTATTGAGTATAAAAATAATCTTTGTTTTCTTTTAATGTGAAAGAAAAAAGTTATAAAGTTCCTTGCAATCAAAGTTCATACGAAATATGTTTTGTTTTCCTTTTTGCAATATAAGTGAAATGAATTGTGTTAGTATAGGATAAAAGGTATGTGTGAAATTATCACGGAAAAAAACACAATTCACGTTATATCATGTGTGTGTGTGTGTGTGTGTGTGTGTGTGTGTGTGTGTGTGTGTGTGTGTGTGTGTGTGGCGTAACGTTAGTTGTCATATTAATATCAGTACCACTACAACTTTTACAATTACGCTCCGTTTATGTGTCGCTTGGGTATTTTCGTAATGTAAACCGAGCAAACTGTTTTATGAAAATACTCTAAAAGCAAGAAATAATTTACAAAACGGAACTCTAGTACTCAATAAGTTAATTTGAGTATGCAAAAATTCGAGCATTCAGTATTATTTACATCCCGGCCGAAGATCTACTGAAAAATTAATTTATTAATTTACGTTACGCTATTTATCAGGAAAAAAATCGAATCGCAAGAAATTAAAAGTTCGATTTATTAACCTCAGAAGTTTTATTGGTTAATAATTTTATATTAAATGATAAAATGTTGTCATGGTTAAACCTGCTCTCAACAAGAAAGAATGTAAGTTCAAATCTCGCAGTAGGCATGTTCTTCATTTTCGATCTGTACTGCTTGGGGTCAGAATAAAAAGTAACAAATATAAGATGAAAGTACAGGTCAGAAATTGATAATAACGAGCAGTACCCGTGAAAATCTCACTATCTGAATTTTCGGATAAATCATAATTTTTAATTTAATTATTAAATAAGCTTCTTGTCAGTTCTACAACGATACGTTACCCGTGTAAATTCCTCTATTGTAAAGTTAAATATTTGCGCTTAACAACTTTAACAAAATATTGCAATAACAATCATAAGTATTGTTGTGTAGAAAGACTGACTAAACTTTTCTACATTTATTATTAAAACGTAAGCTCGTCCATCCGCTATGAGTAGAATGTTTACTCATGGAACCGTGATAAAGAGTGGGTCGCAAAGACGTAGCGATTTTCCAGTCGTACACTTGTCGCACCGAACTACTGTATTCTCAATCCATATCTCCTATTGATTAAATCATCCTTCAATCAGTCTTTTATTTCCAGTGTTATCCTTATTGTTTTACTAACCAGAAATTATGAGCGTTATACAAACCTTATAAAAAGTATGAATGCAGGTCATTAATTAAAGTAAGAGGGTACACATTAAAAGATTTGAATTTATGTTTTTTCCATTTCACTGAAGAAGGCGTTAAACATATGAAAGCATTATCGCCCCTCTCTTTTCTCTTTCATTCTTTCCTTAATTTTCGTACTGAAACCAGTACGCTCAGAGGATCTCCGATTGCGAGTGTTCCCAAGTGCCTAGATGTGACATCCTAATTGCGTTTGCTGTCGTAACCCACAATCTTTAAAAAAACACATCACGAAAGATGAAAGAAATATTTGTGAAAAATTGATAATGGTTGATAATTCTTCATCGAATAAAAATGTAACACAATTTACTTACAAATGTAAATAAAGCAAATACAATTAAAATAAAATAAATATTTGTGAAAAATTAATGATTGACGATTATTGCTTGACAATGTTTCATCTGATAAAAATTCAAGATAATACTACAACAAGTATTAATAAAGCAATTAAAATGAAGACGAAAGAAATACTAGTCAAAAATAAATAATGGTTGACAATGCTTCATCTAATAAAAATTCAGCATAATTTACCTACGAATGTAAATAAAGCAAATACAATTAAAATGAAATAAATATTTATGAAAAATTAATGATTGACGATTATTGCTTGATAATGCTTTATCTAATAAAAATTCAAGATAATACTATAAGTATTAATAAAGCAATTAAAATGAAGATGAAAGAAATACTAGTCAAAAATGAATAATGGTTGACAATGCTTCAGCTAATAAAAATTCAAGATAATATTACTACAAGTATAAACAATGCAATTAAAATGAAAGGAATACTAAACAAAAATTAATAATGGCTGACAAAGCAATAAGTTTTTTTCTGAGTTTATTTGATTAAAATTAATACATAGTCTAATTTAAGTGCCTCGCATGCAAACGCATTCCTTTTTGTCCGCTTGGAGCCACAGTTTGAATTTCATTTATTACTTCCGTGATGGTTTCAAGGCCATAGTCGTGTGACTAACTTCGGTGATGAGACCATTGAAAGGCCAACTAACTGGTCTAGACAAGGGATAGAATTGCTTGTATGTCCCCATAGGTAAATTCAGATTGACTGATGCACAGCCCGGTCCGAACCACCAGGCAGAACGAGAGTCCAGGGCACATCCGTATTCATCCTTGTCCGGAGTGGCAAAAGGTTGACCGTTAAGCGCTTGTTGCTTGTCTTCTGGTGCGAAACCGTTTCCAAGACGTGGATCTGAAGGTTCGAATGTGTCATAGTGCATTCTGTAGAGATTTTCTTCGCTGTCGATTCGAAAATGGCTGTAGGTGACAATATAGTCCCCAACTCGGATTTCCAAATCGTACTTCGCCTGAAAAAAAAAAAAGATTTTTATTTACTTAGCTGTTTAATACAATCGACTTTGACGTTTTTCGCTAATATACGTAACAAGAAAAATAATTTTAGCTCCATTCTTTCGTTCCACCAGTTCATAACTCCGTAGCTATGACACGTCATGCTACTTCCACGGAGTTGTATCCTTCTCATTTCCCCCGTATTCCAAATATTAGGAGATTGGTTGGTTGGGTGGTTGGTTGGTTATATTTTTTTACGGCATATCAACCTCAGTGGGTCATTTAATGCCGACACTGTTTTAGTAGAATATACATATACATACAAATATTAGGAGAACATTCCACTCAAAGCTTTTTTCCACCAGAACTATGTAGAACTACTGCGTGAATACTTTTCCTGAATGCTAGAATCTTAATCGTTTCGAGTCAAGGACCATTCGTTACCTATCCTCCTTACCTTCATAATTATCAATCCCATTTTCATTCATATCACAAACCTCATTCATCATTTTAGCAGTAACCCTTTGCCTTGAGTGGCTCTTGAGTCCTCTACTGAGTAAAATTTAGTATTAAAAATCGTAACTTAGCAAATTTTGACAGTAGAAAAAATAAAACCATAATAATGGTACTATCTTAGTGCCGATTAGGTTTGAACTCTTTATATGTAAACAAAACTCCAGCTTTTCGGACCGCCAGTTTAAAGTTTTTAGTCCTTTTCTGCACTAAATCTAAGTCTTTTACAGTTGAAATGGCTAGATGTAACCGTAAGTTCTATGCTAACAGTTTCTTCTCTTGCACTTTTCGCTTAAGGAACTCTCTTTGTGTTTCTTGCTTTATAGTCAACCTTGACCTTCAAAAATTTAAATGTAATGCCAATCGTTATCTTTTATCTTCTGAATTTTTGTTCTTTTATTGTTTTCCCACCTTAGTGTATTTTTCTTCTATTCTCTCACACTCAATAACCCTTTGCGTTTTAGTGGCTTTATTTGCCTTGCTTGGGGTGAAATGATTAAAAGAAAGAATATTCATGTATTTGCCTATATTCTATAGCAATATTTAATGCTTTATTAAATATTTTTAATATTTGCATTTTTTTATATACGGATTTGTTAACCCTTTGTCTGTATGTTTATGTTTTAGTCTAATTTTAAACATTTTGTTGCAATTGCGACATGTATATGGCGCAACAACTAAATCTGGAAGCTAAAGTCCGACAAATTCTATGAGCTGACCTGGTGACTGCTGCTTGGTTTTTCCCGCCACTGTTTAGCTTCTGGTGATTGGAGCTGCTGTAATTCAACAGAACGTAAACGTATGACATGTTACGTTACTTCTAACGGTGGCGGGCAACCTGTTAAACTATCTGAAAAGTACCCTGGGGAAGAAAAGGCTAAAAACCATTGAATTAAACCGAGCATTACTGATAGAACAACGTTATTATATGCATTGCTAAATTATTTTACTTAAACGAAGGGTATGATTTCTAGCTTTGAAAAGCAGCATTGGCAATACTGATTTTAACCTGGGTTCGAACACCAATCGCTTATGTCAGTGGGGGAAACACGCAACTAGCTTCAGTCAGTCAGCTAAGTACCATACGTAATACACGCTAGGTCGATCATGTTTCTTTCGATTCATGATTTTCCCGCATTGGGTTGCTGTTTCTTTCAGCTGTAGACTGCTTACCAAATAACGCTACAGGATCCAGATACGAGTTTGGATAATTTATAGAATAACTTCATTTCAAGGTTTCAGATACTGAGGAGGGCTCGAGAGTTCATCGGCTGAAAAGTAGTAGTTATACAACAAAAATGAAACTTGCTGGGCCGAATTATTTATGGATAAATAATAATACTTCATTTCAGAACTTCAGACAAGAATAAGAAAGATGCGGAATGCTTAAGTCAAAATCTAGTGTTCAGTATAGCAAAGATGAGGATATTAGTCCAAGTTATTATTATCAGTTAATTAAGTGCCATACACAATACACGCTTGGTTGATCATGTATCTTTCGATTTATGATTGACTAGGCAGAAGATTTTCCCATCGTAAATTGCCGTTTCTTTCGACGGCTATAGAACCCTTCTATAGAATGAGGAGAGGCATTTCGACTTGGTGTAATGGTTAACAAGTTTGTCTCGTTCGATCAGTTACGACTGAATAGTGAGTTCGATCCTCACTTGGTGCCTCATATTTTCAGCCTTGTGCCACATCTAATAAAATCTAAGAAGCTTAGAAAGTCGCCATAACTAGAGTGGGGAGAAGAGATGAGGTCGTACATTACTGAAAGGTATTTGCGCGTGAGTGAATGTAACGAACTCGACAGGGATTCGAACTCGGCTGTCCGATTTCTGTCCCCGAGCCGATATCCATTACACCACGACGCACATCCTACACCTAGCCTAGTCACACAAATAATGAATTCCTTACCTGATTGGTGACGGCGTGCAGTACGTCATTGCCTAACCAATAGTCGCAGTCCTTGCTCCCGAACCCTGTCTGGTAATCTTGCCAACCCCTGAAGAAATCTTCACGTTCGCAATTCTTATCGGTACGAATCTGGAAGACCATGTGTCCTTCACGTGACATCATGCAGAAGACATCTGTTGGTTTGCTCATGTTCATCGGTTGTATCTTGTAGATCTTATCCTCACGTCCACCTTGTAAGTAAATCTCTTCACAGTCTGTGGATTGAACGAATAAGAAAATAATTAAGAAAAGTTTTCCCAATATAAGGCCAAACAGTTATCCAAAGTAAAGTCTTACTGAGTGAGATTGTTGTAAGGGGAAGGGAAGGAGAAAGTAAGAAATGCATATTATGAGAACGTGTAAGATAGACACCAGTTGACCCTGGCATTAAAGAGACCAAGATTTTAGTTGAGAGGAAAGCCTCCTCTCGGGAGTTTGTTCCACAAAGTAATAGTTCCGGGGAAGAAGCTGTCTGAGTGGAACTTGTTCCTTATCAAAAGAACACAAAGGGAATGGGGTTAATTTGCCATCGTGAAAATGACATGGAGAGTCCTAGCTGTTAAGGTCCGAGCTGGTTGCAATAAGGAATGGAACGGTGGTATTTCAATATTTCTGGTGAAAAAGCTGTCTAAGTGTAACTTATTTTTCATCAGAGGAACACGAAGGGAATGGGGATGGTTTACCACCGTGAACGGGACATGGTGGGTTCTATTTGTGAAGGTTCGAGCTGGTGGTACTAAGTAAACATTTTGACTGAATTTACCCCGGACCAAGATTTTAGTTGTTAGGAAAAGTATCCTCTCTGGGGTTTGTTCCACAAAGTAACATTTCCAAGGAAGAAGCTGTCTGAGTGGAACTTGCTCCTTATCAGAAGAACCCGAAGGAAATGTGTTGGTTTGCCGCCGTAAACCTGGCGTGTCGAGTCCTAGCTGTGAATGTTCTAGCTGATGCCAATAAGGAATGGAACAGTGGTGTTTCAACAGTCCAAGTGAAGAAGCTGAGTAGAACTTGCTTTTCATCAAAGGAACAATAAAGGGAATGAGGATAGTTTGCCACCATGAACATGACATGGTTTGCCCTCGTTTTGAATGTCTGAGCTGGTGGAACTAAAGAATGTAATTCATAAAGGGCGGAGAATAAGGATGTTCAAAGCGAAAGGCCCAATTCAAATACTTACCAGATACAATTAATGGTGAAAAAATCGAATAAAAATTAATTGGTTCTGCATTTAGTTACCACCATGATCAACAACATCATCTTATATCATCATAACTGTGATGGTCCGAGTTGGTGGTACTAAGTAAACATTTTGACTAATGCTCTTAGGCAGGGCCGGTTCGAGGGTCCCATGCTCAGCAAATCTATGACATGGACACACACACTCAACTACATCTCAATTTTCATACGGTAATATTCATATAAAATCCGAATTTTATTGTAACCGAATTATGTACAATAATCGATCATATACAATATAGGTAAACAATTGAACTAGAAAAATCGAAAATAAATACAATGTATCTAAATAAAAATTAGAGACCTGTCATTAATCGATCATTCAATTTTAAATAAATTATCAATGTTTTGCGGTAACCTTTAACATCGATTTCAGATTTTTTTTTATTTTTAAAGTTAAATAATTTAACACCTTCAACATTATGGATTCTATATAGTGTTCTTTCGAGCAAAACAAATTCACGGATTTGGGCGAGAAAAAAACCTCACAGAATAACGTCAAAGTCCGAAAAAATGCTTCATCCTTTAATAGTCAGTAATCATTAGTTTAATTTCTAATGTATATAAATACAGGTAGAAAAAAGCAAATGTTGATAAGATAGCTGCCCAGGCCCCCAATTGGGCTCCCTCCACTCAAGTGGTCGAGGGTAATATACACCGGCTCTGTCCTTAGGAAGCTTATGAATCCTCTTATCTTGGTTATAGGCAAATAGCATGATATCATTTGGAAACCTATTAAGCGTCAGATTAACACAGGAGACCCGTAAAAATCCACAATTACTAAAACCAATGACAACTTGGCCCCAGGTCGAGTTATTTGGTCGAACTCTCTGGCTTCGGGCAGAGAGAAACTCGGACGATGCTATGCCGAAGGGCAGAGTCTCGTTCGGGGAGATAGATTGTCCCTGAACCCGTTTTTTACGGTTTCCAATAGGGAATATTTTTGGCCGAGCCTACGGGCTCGGAAACCAACATTAAACCCGGCCTTGTGCCACATGTAGCCATTGTATTAAATACTACTAAAACCAATGACTGGGTTTCAATGAATCATTTGAAAATTTGAGGCAAAATCATTGCATTATGGGATTTATCCTAACGCTCACAAGAACAGAATATGGCCCAAGGCCGGGATCAAGTATGAATCCCATGTGCACATCGAACCAGAGGAACAAAAATATTCTAGTCAAATCAGCATTTCCCTGCTTTGGGTTTGCCTCAAGTGTCTCGAACTAACCCTAACCCTTTCACGAGGGAAAAGTATTGCCTGGGCGAAATCTCTCCATCGGGGCTGAACTTAATAAGGACCGCATAAGAAATACAGGTCATTGTCTTATGTGTCATGTGACATACGGAGTAACTTGCCCTTGATTTGCTTTGGTATTTTGATAGCCTTTACGCTACCCTAAATTCCTTCATGTTAATATATACTGAATATTCACAATTACTCTCGCACCACGTCTCGGGAATAGAATAGACTAATGGATAAAAGCAGTGGTTTCGTGAATTTGGAGACATAGTGAGAGCGAGTTCAATCCTTGAGCAGGTTAGGATAGATTTAGACAGTGGAAACAGGGCGAGAAATAACTGAACAGTACAAAAAAAAAGAGTAAGACGAAATATCTCTATATGTGGACAGACGAACGAGAACAGTATACGCCTCTATAATAAACAGAAGAATTCAATTCGAAATTCTCTGGTGGTGATTTTCTAAGCGTAGCTCAGATGTGGTACTCGAACTCACTACTCTGTGTGTAATTGTTCTAGCGAGACACGCTTGCTAAACATTTACACCACGTCGGGGTGCTCAATTATTTACAAAGCGTAGCATAAATATTGCATAAGGCCAGTGAGGATCGAACTCGCTATTTAGCCGTAATTGATTTAGCGAGACAAGCTTGCTAACCATTACACCATTTCGAAATGCCCAACATTCTCTGATGATTATCTGAATCGACGAGGAGTACAAAGGTTGAAACGTTGTGACAATAACAAAAATGAGGATATTAGTCCGATAGTGGGGCGTGTGGGCAAGTCTCATGGCGTTTGCCATGAGACCTGGTTTCGAATCTCATCATAGTCGATCTATCATCAAGGGGACTTCTTGATAATATCGGCATGGGGAGACGATGCCAGCACACGCCACCGTTGGAAAGTGCTTGAAAACCACACCACTGTGAATGAAATTGTCTAGGCGAAACTGTTCGGAAGCTGTCGACGGATGTGCAAGCATGAAGTAACTAGTCTTCGTGACCGAGGGCATCAAGAAATTAATCACGCCAGATTATGCGCTCACTTCCAACTGTAACTAAGGTCCTCTCAGCTTAGCCGCAGTATAAACCGCAGGTGAACTCTGTAATTTGGGCAGGTGTTTTTTAATTGGATGCGGTTAGCCGCCCTGGTATACGGGTAGCCTCAGAAACGAATAGTATCCTGCCATTGATTGATAGCAAATGGCGATAACTCTGTATCCTATAAATCCAGACAGTGAAAGAAGAAGTCGCAGATAAAAGAGGAAGAAGAATATGAAGAAAAAGAGAAAGACTGAAAAGAGGAGGTAATGGAAAGCGAGGAAGAAAATGAAAAAGAACACGAAAAAAGAAAACTTAAACGGAAATAGGAAAAAGAAGATGTTATGAAAGAATACAAAATAAAACAATTAGTTCGTAAACCCATTTAAATTTTTTGTTTTGCTTTGTTTTACGGTATATCAACCTCAATGGGTTATTTAATGCCGACAAGATTTTTATTGCTGATAATATTTTTTTCAGAAAATGTATTACTGGTACTAATTTTTCAAAAAAAAAGTACTGCAGGTATTAAAACTTATTTTTATACTTTCATAGTGTTTTGACCCCTTTTGGGGGATTAACTATTTGCTCATAGCTGGAACACTGATAGGTGCTACCACCCCAGGTCTGGGTGGACCTGGGAACACCAGCAATTAAAAGGTGATTCCATGTTTCTCAAAACCTCCTGATCAGAGGTCTTGCTGTCGGATGTAGTTTGTCTTACCCAGGACGCACCCATTTAAGTCCACAACTGCTCGAATTTCAATCAGGTTTTGTTTGAAACTATTAAAATAAGAAAAAAAATCACCAAACGTGCAATTAAATGTTATACATACCTTTGACACGTCTCTCGCAGTATTCGCCAGTGAAACCATTACGGCATGCACAACGAGTTCGAACCCAGTCACCGCCATTCTTGCAAGGGTTAGGAGCTTGCTGCAAAAATAATTTTTATTTATTTATTCATTTAATGAAAGAATACGTTATCTACCTTGGATACAGGCGGAGATTAGACTCAGCTCTTTTTTTAAGCTTATCACCCCAAGCAAGGCTGGAAGCCACTAGCACGCAAAGGGTTACAGAAGGTTTGGAGGAAGAGCAGATAGGAGTG
>CAXIWW010000999.1:12500-90086 GCA_964036315.1 Acanthosepion esculentum
TTAAAATATGGAATATCACTATAAAATATTTTAAATTAACCTTAATTTGGTCTTTATGTGTACCATGAATTTGTTCTATATAAAAAATAACTTAATTATAATTTAAGTTCGGTACATTCTATCAGTTATTTTTTGTTTTGAATATAAAACAGCTTTATGTTTGAATTACAAAGATAAGAATTATAAGAATAAATTAGAAACAATTATACCAATCCTGACAAAAGTATATTAAAGTATAATGTATACCTACTATTTTTTACAAAGTGATTAAAAATGTTTTCTCAATAGAAACTTAATTATAGAAGTTTATATATGAATTGGAAAGTTTGACTAGATTATAAAGTTTAAACAGATTTTAACTTATATTAATTTAAAAAAATAAAAAACTTCTTTTCAGACATCAACCATCTTTAACAGAAAATGAACTTTTTTCCTAAGAGAAAAAAAAACTAGAAGTTCGGTTGAATTAACTAACAAATATCTACATAGATATGATTTCATAAATACTCAACTCCAATGGTCATAATAAAGATGTTTAACTAAACTGTTAGTTAACAGTAAACTTGTTAAAAGGCAAAAACAAGCAACAGAAATAAAATTGTGTGTTGTGTCAAAAAAGACAAGATTATACATGAAACAAAAAGCAGACTTTTAAAAAGGAAGGTCATCAATGGTAAGTTTCTAACAAGACTATAAAGTAGAAATAAGTGTTCGTAACAAGGATGACATTCCATAACAAACAACATACATAACAAAAACAGATTGAAACAGGTCTTTTTTATTCAAACTTCTCATCAAGCTGCTTAGACAAGACTATCAAACCAATAATGAAAACTGAATCTATCTATAACTTTTCAGAGGTGTTAAGAAATACAAGTAGTATGTGTAAAGTATAAAATTATACAACCTCTGAAAGTTAAAGGATTATTTTACTTATTTGGAATTTATATACAATGTTGTACATTGAGTTATTGAATCATTTTAAATAAAATTCTTTTAAAATAGATTTACAGTAATAATGTTGTTACAGTAGATGGAAGTTTAACAGAAATCTCTAACAACTTAAATGAATAGTTTCATCATTGCCATAATTACACTAATACTTAGCACTAATTATCTAAAATAACTGTAAAAAGATATAGTAAATATTTCAATAACATTAGAAAATGTTAAATTATCAGCAAAAGTAGATTCGGATTCATGCCTAATTGCAATCATAAGACTAGGTTTTTTATAATCATTTCACCTCAAGAAAGGCAACAAAGCCACTAAGATGCAAGGGATTAAAGAATATGAGAAAAAATAGTTTAGCATTTTAATAACATATATATGTGATTTGATTTAGTCAAGCTGATTATAAATAATACTGACCAAAATCAAACTGAATTCAAGCATTTTATTCAAATATACATGAAAATAACTATTACATAAGTATAATAAATATGTTTGAAAATAAACTTATTGTTACTTTTGTATCTAACAATCAAGCGTTGCCATTTAGAAATAATACTAAAAATAATTATTAGTAAAAATATAGTATGTTATTGAACAGGAAAGTAGTAGTGATATAGATAAAAATATATGGCACAAACAATTAGAATCAGATGAACAACTAGATTAATATAAATATATAAAAAAAATGAGTATACTTGGTATTCAAAGCATAACATTTTTATATTTTTTCACACTCTTTCAATAGATAATAGTAAAACAAATGACTTTTTAAATCAAATAAACTAGAATAAATCCAGCAAGCTTTTCTATTCAATTGTTCAAATTAATATCCTAATTGAGTTACATTTGAATTCATACATTATCTTATCAAAAAAAAAAAAAACATGGTTACTCACCCATACCATAACTTCTGAAGAGAGCAAGAGAATATATCAAAATATTGATACACAAGTCTACCAGTAAAAATAGTAAAATCTAAATAACAAACCATATATATATATATATATATATATATATATATAGATATATATAGATATGTACACAGACACACGTGTGTGTGTGTGTGTGTGTGTGTGTGTGTGTGTGTGAACATGTTGAAAATGTCAAAGCATATATTGACAAAAGACATCAAGTAGCAAAGAACAAGGATAAAAAAAAAAACAAAGATGGAAAAAAAGAGATCTAGTTTATTTCTATTTAGATGAAAAGCAGAGAAAAGCATACAATATGAGTAATCAGAAAAAATTGATCATTCTCTCTCATACACAAACACATAGATACATACACACAAACACAAACCCACAGATAAACATACATGCATGCACACATCCATACATATATACATGGAGACTAATAGACAAAAAAAGCACACTAAATTGACATGCAAAATGACAAAGCAGTAACAATAAAGATTGGGAACACAAGATCAGCAATAGGCAACAATAACCCAACAAAAAATTGAATGACAAACAAAAAAATAAGGACTACAAAAGCAGGACAAAGCTCCAACAAGACTACACAGACTTAATATCAAATAAGCCACTTTCCATAAACCATTTAGACAAAAGACAATCTCTTAAAGGGCTCAGTTCAGTTAAGCTCATTCAAAAATTATGTAATTATATTAGCTTTTAAATATCAATGAACAAATCTATCAATAAATTATGTAACCACTTAATGTCATTTTAAATTATTGATTATTAAAATCAAGCATCAATAAATGTTAATAGTTTTTTAAAATATAAAATTACAGAGTCTTAACAAAAACAGATATTACATATGGCATAACAATTGAGGTTAGTTTTACTATTAAAATATAAACTTGTCGTAAATTTATCTAATTTCAAAATACCCTATTAGCAAATATCCTTTTTAACAGAGCAGGTAAGTCTGGATAAAGTAAGTCAGGATAAAATATGTCTAACTCATGCCCAACTAAAGAAAGTCAACCACAATTTCTGACAACTCCTTTCTTCCAAGATTCCCAACATTGATTTTCATACAATGTTTATTGAGAAGTGAATGTGAAAAGTAATTTTTAAGATATTTTGTGTGTACTTCTGTTTCTTAACTGAAAATATCCAAAAATATGTTATAAATATAACCATTAAGCATAAAAGTGAATAAGAATAAATGCTATCACTCTACTAAATGCATTATTCTTTTAATTTAAAAAAAAAATGTATAAATAATAATGAAATTAAAAAAAATAGAATTATTATTTTTGGCATAATATAATGAATTCAAGAGGTGTGGCAGAGTAATGGATAGCGGCTCAGATTGAGGAATCGGCAAGCCAAGTTCAAATTCCAGTCAAATTTATTGCATTTACTTACATGCTAATGCCTTTGGGAAAGATATGAATCCATCTCTTCTCCCCAGCTATGGGTACATAGCAGGATAAACTGAGCTCTATAGACTTGGTTGGCAACCAGTCTAGGAGAAGTAAAACTCTGAATTCAAACCACCTGCTGCATTGTAAGTCTTGCCTCTTTAACTTCTGAGAGGAGGGTCAGAGTAACCTCAACATCCCTGCTGCAAAAGGAACTAGCAAGCCATTGCATTACTTTGCCTTGAATGTCATCATGAACCATAATTTTGAGATGGAGGGAAGTGGTGACCACAGAAGTGCAAAATGCACTAACTGAATAAATGATGAAATATATGAATTCAATTGAGTTCCTTCACAAAAGTGAAATTTTTTTTTGAAAAGATTTCAGAATTTGGCTCTGTTAGAGGATTTTCTTTATAAAGATTGTTCTTTGGTTTAGATCTTAGATTGAATAGATTTTATATTATAGCCATTTTCTCAAATTTATATGAGTTAGCAAGATCTTAGACGAGTGATATTTAATTGATCTTATCAAATGATGAAGAAATCAACTGTGAAAATAAATTTCTGCTGATTTCATAAAAAAACATTAAAAGACTACAAATCAAGCCTCAGTTTGAAATCACAAATATTCATAGAATTATAAAATTTTCAATATTTTTAATAACTTCAAAAATGTTATAGTGCATTTATGATAGACGCATAACTTTATTATCTGCTCACTCAGATTACATTTTTTTAAATTTATTTAGAAGTGTAAGTAAACTTTAATTCTGAATTTTCAAATTCTGAATTGATTTGGAAATGTCTAATGTGACATAATGAAATGTTTGATGAAAAATTTATCAAGAATATTTTATGAATCATTTGTAATCTAATGAAAACACATTTTTACTCAGAAGGTGTTTGTTTTATGAAAGCCCTTTAAGAGTTATTACTGAAAGACTAACAAAACCAAGATTTGTATTCTAAGTAGAAATTTCCAAATAAGACCACAGAAAAAAAACGAACAGGTTGAATATTCTCTTGAAAATAAAGGAATCTTAGCAAGATGCAAAATAAGACCAAATAACTAAATTAGAACATGACATACTCTAGATGTATGTATGTGCATGTGGGTGCACATGCATATATATACACACACACTTATAAATAAGCACAAAACCTATATACAAGGGTGATTTTGTACATAATCTTTTGTCAAAATTAATGTATATAAAAACACAATTATAAAAAAAATATTGTGCAGATACAACAATAAAGCAAGGAAAGGAATCAGCATACAAGATTGTTGTCATGTTCTAACAGAAAATATAACAAAATACATTTAAAATGATTAATATCAAATTAACTCTTACCATCATAACTTCTTCTAGTAGTAGTAGTAGTAGAATGAAAAACATTGGGATCTTGTCTTAAAACCATTTTCAATAAATCTGGAATATCACCTTCAATGGCATCACTGGCCAAACTATCTTTCAATTCACTGAAATCAAGCAAACAAGTTTAAACACTCCAACATCCACATTACAATGGAACAAGAAATGAAATGGAGTAGAAACAAAAAGAAATTGGGAAGGCTGTCATTTTTCCTGTTGAAATAATTTTAGTAAGAATTTTAAGAACTAAAATATAGAAATATTTCCATATGTAAAAGCCTGGAAAGAAAACAAAAATAATAGTAATAATGTTCAATTTATTTTCGATTGAAAAAAAAATTCTCCTCACAAATCCATCAGCCTATTTTGTCCACAAAAATGTCTAATTATAGGGAAAAGAAAATTAACTATCTCCAAATGATAAGCCCCATATTCCAAATGTCTGTATGCTTTTAAAATCAGAAACCCTGCATGCAACCAATTGCTTGATTGTATAAATAAAAGAATAAATTTGAGAAGATGAAGACAAGGTTATTTTTCAATTGCAAGTACCTACATAAAAGACATGTTTCAATAGTTTTCATAATTAGACATGTAACTCATTTAGAAATAACTATATTGTCCAAAAGTGAATTTAATACAGAACATTTAAGTTTACATATTTCACAAAGCCTACATGCGCTAATCTAATATAGAGCAGAAAACTATACAATTAACTTAAAGTTGATAATTAAAGAGTAAAATAGGATAATAATGCAAAAAGTAACAAATAACAAAATAACTTATAGGCAAGATCTCAAGAGGTCAATTGTTTAACATGTCCTTGCTAAGAATACTTTACTCCATGAGACCATTTATTTTTTTTTATATTTGTTTGATTGATTTGTTTTCTAGTTTATCAACCATTTACAGGTTATTTAAAGCCAGAAAATATTTTTTTTAGATTGTAAGAATTTTTGGAGATATTAACGCTTTACTGATAAAAGTCCTACTAATTAACCCATAAGTTGAGGGAGAAGAGGTGGATTCATACCTTTCCCAAGAGTATTTGTGCATAAGTGAATATAACAAACCTTACTGGAACTGGAACTCGGCTCTCCGATTTCCAATTTTGAGCTGTTATCCATTTCACCACCAGCACACCCAAGCTTATAGCCGCTGATATTCCCAAGCAGTCACCCATCTGGGTAGTGACCAGGCTCAACATTGCATAACTTTTGTGATCGTACAAGAGCCAGTGTTTCAGCACAATTTGGCCATAAGGCTTTTTTATATTAGTATCCATATTATATATATATATATATATATATATATATATATATCTACTTACCAACGTACAATCAATTCATTTCTTTAATGTACTATATATTAATAATCACGTTATAACACAATATACTTTTTAATTAAATAAAATCTTAAAAGTAAAACTGATATGTATTTAGACAAAAATATGAATGTAGATATCATGCATAGACTTTCTATTATTGTTCTATTATGTAGTGCAATTCTTTCAGATATTAAAATTTTGACTGATTAAAAATGATCTTGTTTCTTAGGAGGTTAAAAGCAATTTGGTATTAAAAAGTAAGTTTCATTCTAACACAATGTGTCTCCATATGCATACTAAACAGCACATTGTTAAACAAAATCCATAAATAGTAAAATCTTAAACATTTATTGAAGTCTTTGATAAGTAATTTTATAATGTTCCAAAAATAATTTTTTATAATTTTTATAGTATAGAATACTATTTTGTCAAAAGTATTAAAAATCAATATTTACAGAAAAAAATGTCATTCAAATAGTATAAATGTTGCAGAGATTGTTTTAAACAAGTCATATACACTTAACTAATAATTTTTGTTCTCTTATGTATTTAGATACACTTGCAACTCTTTCTAATGACAACTGCATTAACTCTATATATTTTATTACTTTAAATGTTATATGTAGTGGATACATGTGTTTGAAAAGACATTACTTTACAGTGTAAATTTACATTTACTGGTCTGTGCATTCAAGAATCAGTAAAGAAAATGTGCCTTCCATCCAGCTGGGTTCAAACCTGTATCTCCCTTGCAGAGAAAATAACCATTAAGCCTGTCAACCTTTAGACTGCTCAACCATAGAAAGCTTTCACAGTCAAACATAGTTCAATTACCCTATTTAAGAAATCTCTTGTTCAGATCCCTTGAAGCCCATATCTGCTAACTTATTTTCATATTCAAAATGTAAGCAGAATAATTTCTAAATAGTTAATGGATTTTATTTATGATCTGACATTATTTCTTATTACTTTAAATGTTATATTCAGTGAATACACACATTTGAGTAGACATCCATTTTTTTTAATCAGTGTAAATTTATGTCTACCATCCTGTGTATTTATGTATTTGAGATCATGCATATATAGAAAAGGGGTATATAAATTTTTATATATCAAGAACAATTTTATTTGAAAAATTATGACAGAGTAGAAACAGTTTCTGTGTGACACATTTCATCCTTTAATTTGTTGAAGTCCTAAATGATGAAACAAGTCACAGGCACAAAAACTTTTTCCACTTTGGTATTTTATATATCTGGAGGGTCTATCTACAAAACTAGATGGGATGCTGAAGGTAATATAATCAGCCAAGTGACAAGTTTTATATTTGTATTAATCCTCTATGTGTGTGCATATGTAAATTAGAGTATTATAGTTGAAATATTGTAAATAAAAGAATGAAAGGGTATGTACTGAAAGTAACAACACTTGATATAGATATAAAATGAGTAATAAACACGTTAAATATCTAAAGGCTGTAACTTGATTTTTAAGTTACTTCCTTAAAGTATTTGTTCAATTTATGATAAATTTTTCTACTGACTTTTACAGCAGATTTGAAACTGCCAAGCACAAAGCAGTAAATAAGAATCAGAAAAATAGAAAACCTTTAATTTACAGCAAAAACTTCCAAAAAGTTTCCACAAGATAGCAGAGTTACAATAAAAAGCACTTTTTGAATTTATTATTAACATTTGTACCTTTGCATATGCTATCAATATTTAACCTAGTAGTTGCTAAATCATGGATTAAAAAGGAATAAACAAGTAAAAAAAATCAAATTCATTTGAGTTTTATTTCAAAAGGCTAATGCAAAATTCTTTCAATAAGCTGTAGCTTATGTTCTTTATAGGATCAGTTAAAGAAAACAAATCATTTTCATTTTAAGCTCTACATATTGCAATATAGAGCAAAACATATCCGTAATTAAAAATCATGAAATAAAATGTGCAGATTAATGTTGCTCATTTCCAGCAAAGTGTCTCAATATAAACTTTCATTTCAAACAGAAACGAATAGAGTAAAAGACTACAATAGTAAAAGTTGATGAGATTGAAAAAAATCAGGTAACAAAATGATGAATATTTTGTTCAACATTTAACATTTCATAAATACATGATCTAACAGATTTTGTGAGATAAAAAAAAGCAACATTTTTCTTCATGAAAGATATCTTATACACATGCTGACATTTAAAAGTTTTATGTATTTTGCACAAAATCTACCCTCATAAAATTGGTTCAATCAATTGTTTTTAATATTGTAAAATGACATACTATAAAGCTTGTTCCTTTACAAAAAGGAAGGTTTCTACAACACTTGAAAGTCTCAAAACAAAAACATTCAGCTGTAAATTAGATGCCCCCCCCCAAAAAAAAAACAAAGAGAAAGAAAATACAAAATTGTATTCAACTTAAACAGTTTTACATTTTCTCTCACAAAAATTTTCTTCTCTCTCACTAAAATTTATTTTCGGAATTCAAAAGAAAAATTAGGCTGATTCACTGATTCAACACTAATATAGAATGCACAAATCTTCTAAAACCTGTGTATGTGCACATGCACATGCATGTAAACGAAAAAACAAGAGGAATACCTTTTATACCAGCATGTTGTCATTTTATGATTTGGCATAAAAGATTTTTCTCATCTTTTCTTTTATTTATATTGTTTTTACAGATATACTTATATCTGAATTTTAATTATATATATCAAATAAAAATATGTAACCCTAGGATCAATTTCTTCCTCTTCCACTAGTACTCTCCACCTTTAAAATAGATTTTTTTGTTAATTCCTATTGTGAATAAGTAATAAAAATTAACTTTGGAGGAGAAGTAGGCATAAAATCTTTCTCACTCTTTCACAAGTGAAAGGCTGGTGAAATTCAATACTATGAACAATCATTTAAAACCAGAGCCAAAAAAAAACAATTCTTCAGTCTAACAATCTAAACTATATACAAGATAAAAAAAGAAAACTATTATCAAAACATAAGGACAGTTTAAATAAGAGTAGTAA
The DNA here is from genome assembly GCA_964036315.1 of Acanthosepion esculentum. Taxonomy (NCBI): domain Eukaryota; kingdom Metazoa; phylum Mollusca; class Cephalopoda; order Sepiida; family Sepiidae; genus Acanthosepion; species Acanthosepion esculentum. The sequence continues at coordinate 21,514 of CAXIWW010000999.1, forward strand.
AAACATGTATAACGTCCAGATTCGACAAAATTATTTCATAGAAGTCAAATAGCACACATTTTTTAAAGGATGTAGAGAATACCTTTAAAACTATAGCTTACCAAAACTGAATCCAGGTTTAAAAAATATCCAAAGCTCAACTAAAAAAAGTCTAAAATGATTTTAAATACAACTTCTTTGATTCTAATTAAATATAATTATATAACTGCACATAGTATCCATGTGCCTAAGTCCTCCCTATAAAAACAAAATCCTAATTATTCGTAAAGCTGTTATGTTTGTTAATCTTAGAAGAATTCTTCGTGTGGCATTTAGCTGAGCCTGAGCTGACATTTTCAAGAAAGAACATGTTTCTATCAACAAGTACCATGTCTTGACATGTTCTAACAAATTTCTCACTTTCACTCAGCTCAACAACACATCTCACTCACAAGTGATCCACAAACAATAATTAATAAAGGTTTTAAAGTAAGATAATGAACAGAAATAGGCACCAGATAGAGTCTAATAATCCTAAGAAGGTGATAAACAGCAATGAGGGACATACATTTAAGAGACAACTGGTTAATAAAAAGAAGTGATGAGAATGCACACAAATGAAAATAAAAGACCAATTAAAGAATGGATAGTCAGAAAAGAGAGAAGAACAGAGTAAAACAGGTGACAAACAAAAGTAGCATATTTAACTCAATCATATTAAATTCAAATATTAAAAAATATAAAATTATTTTGCTATTCAATTTCAAATAAAAACAAAATTTGATTAAAATTCAGCCGCTTAAGAATGACATGTATATATTTACTAAAGTTAGTCTGATATACTGGGACACAATGCCTAAATTAAGTCCCTAAACTAGCAATGATAAGCTTACTTATCATCAAACTCCATGTGCGTTGTGATGTAATGGATATCAGCTCCATGTGAGAACTCAGACAGCTGAGTTCAAATTCCAGTCGAGTTAGTTAGATTCACTTATGCACAAATATCCTTAGGATAGGTCTGAAGCCATTTATTCTCGCCCCAGCTATGGGTTGAATAGCAGGACAGACTGGCTTCTTTAGCCTTGGTTGGCAACCAGTCTACCACAGATAGAAATGGCAACCTACTGCAGGAAAACATCTGCCTCGTCAGTCATGTATCAAAAGACACATGATCACCCAAGTATGTATCATGTATCAAATTCCAACAGGTATGCTTAAAATGGCTTTCTAAGTAGATTAGTCAATAAACTCAATAACTTAAGATTATATTCTATCTAGAATGTACATATGTATTTGTTACTTAACAAGCAGGTATGCTTAAAATATAGCTACAATATTTTTAATTTTATATAAAACTAGCAGGCTTAATCTGCTCACTATCACTTCGCAAAGAAGATATATTCACTACTTGAAATCTGTGAAACAAAAATTTTAAATGAACATTTTGTTTATAAATTGGCTTGTTATAGTTAAAGAAAGTTTTACAAATAGATGCCAACTTGTTGAAGGCCAAGTAAAATGCAAATTTCAAACACTTTTCTGTACTATATAAGACAATATTCCTAAATAGAATTATTTTTGATATGAAAATCAAAACATCCTCAAATAAAAGAACAGTAATGAAGGACAGTTAATTAATGAAATAAACTTTTTTTAAATCAATATGCAAATTAATTAAACCTGAAGAGTGATATTGCCTAGAAGCAGATAATATATAATACAGATATTAAGCTTTTTGCATGTAAATTGTTCTCAAGTAGTTTGTAACGTGTTTATTTATCATCTCTTAGTTGTGTCCCTGTCTTTGGGCAGAGTGCATTTGGGAGATCTCTGTCAAAGGACTGAGAGGTGCCCAGCTGTGAGGAACAGCTGCTCAAGGCCACGCCCTCTCATTGCACTAGAGTGATTGGTGCTTGCAATTTTTGTTCCTAGCCCAGGTGCATGCACTTGGGCTCCCCACATTAAACTGACCTTGTGTCACAACGTGGGAGGGAGGTCGTCAAGTAAATGCCAAATTGCTAGAAAGTAGTTTGTAACACGTTTATTTATCATCTCTCAGTTGCGTCTCTGTCTTTGGGAAGAGTATGCTCAAGGGTGGCACCGTCGAAGGACAGAGTTGCAACTGAGGAAAATTACACTGAGAGGTGTCCAGCCCTGGGGAACAGCTGCCCAAGGCCATGCCCTCTCATTGCACTAGAGAGAGGGATCAGTGCATGCACCAAGGACAGCAGATGTGAGGGCTCAGGCAAATTTTTTTTGTTCCTAGCCCAGGTGTACATGTTCGGAATCCCCACATTAAACCGACCTTGTGTCACAACGCAACTCGAGGTGTTGGGGGTTGTTGAATAAATACCAAATTACTATAAAGTAGAGCTGGGGCTTTTTCATCTAAGAATTCGTGCAAGAATTAAACTCCAATTTTGCATTTATTCATATAGATTCCGTAATATAGGTTTTACTTAATGAGCTATTATGTTTCTCCAACTCTTCAAATGTTGAACATATAATTAATTCTATTTTCCCATCTTTACACTCTATTAATTTTTTATCCTATAAATTGTCCCCTCTTCTGTCACTCATAAAATTAAAATAATAGTTTGTACAGAAAATAAAGATCTACATACATCAAATCGTCTTTAAATTAATTGACAGCAGAAGAATTATCATTGAACTTTTAAAAGGTAAGCTTAAACATTAATTCAATACTTAAATGCATTGATCAATTATGAGTTCTTCTGTAGTTTATTGATGCCTATCATATCTATTCCTCCCTAGCTATTGTAATGATTGCCAAACCAAGAGTCCTCCACTGGAACTAGCTTAAATGCCACCCGATGGCTGCAATTTTGGGTACAAAAGGAAAATAAGAGTTACCCGCCATGAACCATGAAAGCAACAATAATGGCTAGTATAATATATTACTATACATTTTTAACCTCATATAATCTGGCAACCCTGAATCTGAGCTCAACAAAAATCATTCCCTGCACCTAACTTTTTTAGGGCTTTTGAATGAGCTATGAATCATTGAAATCAAACCAGTGGGAGCAGAAGGGTTGCTTGGAGACAGACAGACAGACAGACAGACAGACAGACAGACACACACACACACACACACACACACACACACACACACACACACACACACACACACTTATATATAAGATTTAATTATGTAATTTTAGTTTATTTTCTTTAATAACAATTCTTTAATATTCACAAACTGAGCTTTTAATTTAAAATATTAAATATTGTATAAAAATAAGTGTGGTAATAAAATAAGCATGTCCCATCTCCCCACTTGTTTGTAATCATCCATCACAATAAAATGTTTTCCTGCACCAAAGCTGAATGAGTCAAATAAAGCTTCATAAGCTTCTACTTAGAGTTGTTACTATAATACAATAAGGATCTGTAATTTTATCTCAAAATTTAGTCTAAAGATGAGATATACATTTGCATATCAAAAAGTAACAGCATCCAACAATATTATGTGGTTGACAAAAATTTCAGGTAAAGTGAATATGCAAAAGGAACACATTCTTCAGGGTACAGGCAACTACAGCCCTCCACAGATTCCTTTTTCTTTATTATCTGTGAATTGACATGACCTCTTGAGAAAGATAATGGAATGGTTTTCTATTTCTTTCTCCACTATTTTAAATTCAGAGTATTCCTTCTCCTACACTGGCAGCTACCTAAGGCCAGAGAGCCCAGTCTACTCTAGTTTAACCCATAGCTATGGGGGAGAAGTAATGGATTCATGTCTTTCCCACTTATACAAAAGTTAATGTCACAGACTAATCATTACTGAATTATAAAGTTAAAATAATTTATATTTGATAATAAATCATGTTCTATGTAAGCAAATTTTACCACTGTTCTGTAAAAGAAGAACACATAGTAATTTTGCCATTACTTCTCTAAACCAAATTGTAAGTTTTTGAAAGATATTTTTCTGAAAAAAGAAATACAAATGTTTTGGAATATATAAAAGACAGTATATTTTTAAAAAGTATTTTGCTGTTCCGAATTACTATGATAGAGCAATTACATCAGAAAACAAAACTAACAATTACAAAACTGAAAGCTAATACATATATCTAAATGATTCTTTTCTATTTGACTGAATGAAAATAAATTTATTTTTTCTAATATTTTTCAATCTTAAAAATTAACATGTTAATTATGAATAGATTTTTCTTAGAAAAGTGAAAACTGATGAGAAATGGGCAAAGGATAGGATAAAGCACACATTTTTAAAAACATATTTAAATGTCTAGATAAAGAAACTATAAGTCAAAACCTAAAAAAAAAACAAATAATCATAAATTAATCTTAAAAATAAAAAAAAGTTTCACTTAAAATATTATTCTTTGTAAAAAAAATTTTTTTTTTTTTTTTGTGGTAAATTACTTTATTTCATTTCCTTTACTCTTTTTTGTTATTTCTAGTGCTAAAAAGCTATGATTCAACTGTGAGTGAAAACTTTTAATTTTGAATCCAACCCTGCTGAAAATCATGAATCTGCTACTGTGGTTCTGTGTGACATATCATTAATTTTCTTATTGCTTATATAACAATATGTAAGAACGTTTCTGATTAAGTAAAAGCTATGAGTAAACTTGAAAAGATATATATCAGGGGTTGCACGCCAAGCAATTTCCAATGGCACACAGCTGCAAATGACATCACAAAGTCCGAACCAATAACTACTACAACGCAAAGAAGATATTTAGCTGTTTCAATTTTAATATTGTAGAACAGCTATACTGACCTTGACCTAAAAATATGTATGCTGTTGACACACTGAATGATTTTACAACTCTAAGTTGGCACATGGTCAGCAAAAGGTTGCTGATCCCTGATATATAACATTGTGCATTGGGTAATATTAAAAAGAAAATAGAACATTCAAAAAGTTTTATCATAAAATCTTAAATCAAAGTATCTAAAATTCTAAACATTCAGATAGTAAAATACAAACAAAAATATTCCTAAAACCATATAAAGCATTTTTTTTTTAAAATAAATTAATGGGTTAAATGAGCAACTGTGATTAGTTGAAAATAAGTCCTTTGTCTTCCACTTACATTGCTGACAGATTGATATTTGCTTTAAAATTAAAAAAAGACTTCAGTTGTAGTCTGTTGAACCAGATTGCATACACAATAAAAAGATAATGCATTTATTATTACAAGATGTTTGTGAAAATGGACAAATATTTCACAAAACGTTTTAAAATTTCAAAACTTCTTTCATCAAGATACAAAACAAAATGACAGTTATCAGTAAAGATGGAGATTGCTATATAGATCCAGATCCCAGTTGAGATAATGTGAGTTCACTTCACATTAACACCTTGCATTCAGCATGTTTTGACAGGTCTCATCACAGGCATGTTAATTGTATCAAAAGTCTATATACAAAAGTGTAGTCAGATCCAATATTTTCTTCTACTATTGGTATCATGTAATCTATCACTATTTGTTTCATGGGGAAGTGACAGACTCTGCCAAATAACCTCCCTTGCTTTAGAGCAATGGTTCTCAACTTTTTTTCCCCTGCCCATGAACCACATTTACTTATATTTTTTTTTTTTTTTGGTTGACCACATAACTGTTCAATGGAGAGAGAAAATAAAACACTTATTTTATTTTTTACTAATAGATAAGTTTAGGAATCTTCATATAATTAATTTATATATATATATATATATATATATATATATATATATATATACACACACACATTCTTTAATATATCCTTCTCAGTTTTTATTCAACTTTTACAATCAAAACATCTGGTAGAGTAAAAGGGATGCTCACTTCCAATGCTTGATCTCATTTTCTGCAAGTTTTTAGGGTTGTTTTTCTATTTTTAGTATTTTAATAATCCATAAATTACTGTAGAAATTCCAATTCTCAGTTGTAACACCTGTTCCAAAGTGAAATTGCTCTATAGACCACTAAAATATTACCATAGACCTCCAATTTGCTATTTTTATGTGTGGACGCCCAGTAATGTTACATGAACCCCCAGAGTTCATATAGACCCTGGTTGAGAATGACTGTTCTAGAGATATCATGAAGGACCTAGCTCAACATCCTGACAATCCCTGAAACAGATTAAAAGTTAAAAAATAAGAGAATAACAGCAACACAGGACCTTACTATTTTCTAGTGATTTTACAAAGTAAAAATCAAATATTTTACTGTAGCAAAATTTAGTAGCTTCAATCCCTACCATTTATCAAATATAAAAGAAAAAAAAGATAAAAAAAAATTAAAAGAGAACGACACTTACATAAAAGAAAATAAGTTTTATCATTTCTGTCTGAATTTCTGGGATGAGGTGTTATTTACACTACTTATATTCAGACTATTGTCCTCATCTTTCTTGTTATCACAAGGTTTCAGTTGTTGTGCCCTTCAGTCTTCATCAGGTGTTGTATATCGATCTGGGTTTCCTGTAGGTTACCCAGGTCGGTATACACCTGAGGAAGGCTGGAGGGCACAACTATGAAAGTTTTATAATATCCTAAATTTCTCAATTCAGATTATGATCAAAAACAATAAAAAGCCAGGTTTGTAATTAAAATTAAACTGATACCTCATATTTCATTTTCATTTAGTAAAAATAACATTTAATTTTGTAACAACCTCATTTTCATTCTTTCCCTAAATAAGTTTATTTAAAATTTTAAACTTAAAAAAAATTTATGCTTATGTATTTCAAGTATCCACACATAACAAGGAATCCTCATTTCTATCAAATAACTAATGTATATTGTAAGCTATAGGGATATTTGTCATCCCTTCATAATAGACAAAATGAATGGTGATCTGGTAACTCATTGATTTTTTTCTATATTATCATGCACATAAATAAGATATAACAATTTTGAATTAAACTTTCATCTTCTATTTTTTTAAATCCCATGAAATTGTTTGCTACAATGAATGGTAACACAATAAAGATATTTATATTGTATTATTATTTTTGCCTTGTATTTTATTAAAACTTCAATTAATTTTGCATTTATATTATGACTGTTAAATAAACAGCATAGATTGGAAATAAAGAATAAGATTCCAATGAGATCTAAGCTTGCACCCCTTATCCTTGGGAACCTGTTTTATTGCAACAGTGATTTACTAGTTAGGCTCCAAAAACTAACCATGTAGCCTTATTCCTATCTCCTCCAATCTCCATGATTTTGGTTATATTTTTTCTGTTTATTTGCAATTACAACAACAGTGATCATGGTGGTTGTAGTAACTATATTCAAATTTCTTAAATAGCGACAAAGATGAGGACAATAGTCTGACTAATGTAAATACTGTTCTTAAATAAGCTTTATTATCATTTTTAATTTTTGATTGTTATTTCTTACATTCTATTTTATTGGTATAAATTATATGCTTGAGCTTTCATAGCCTAATCATTCAGGTACTGTGACATTAAAACAGGCTACTAATAGTAGTCATAAATGTAAAAACAACTTGAGAATTGTGATAAAAAGCAACATAAATAAGATGAAAAAATACTTATCAAAAATTAATAATGTTCTACTTAAAAAATGTAAAAACACTAGACTACATGAGTGAGGAGACGTCTGACAAGTGATCTAGAAACCAATATATAAATTGATAGATGCTGTCAAGACTTGCAGTTTGAAAGGTACAGTAACACTCCACCCCCAAAAACGCGCGCGTACGCGTACGCGTACACACACACACACACACACACACACACACACTTTGGAAAAGTTGCATTATGATATACTAATTTACTCATGCTGTCAAAAATGTTGATAAAATTTTGCTAAGTCATTAATATCATCAGAAGGTTTTCCCATTTGAGTTTTTAAGTATATAAATAGGCATAGTACCTGTCAAAAAAAAACAATTTTGTACATATGGATATTCTGTGTCAGATCAGTGTATTATCTGTGCACTCTGTCTAAGTATTTGCAAGTTAGTTTTAGCATGTTGCTCAAGACAATGAATGCTTACATAATGGATATGTCATTTGCATGGTTGCTTTGAGATCAAATGTTTAAATTAGCTCAGGATTCACTTGTTATTTTATAAGAGGGTAGTGCTAAAAAATCTGATGTTTGGTCATTTGTTCAGATATTGGGAAATGGGCCAAGCAAAGAACTTAACTTTCCAGCAGCCCCCTCATTTATCTTTCACTTTGTTACAGCACTCAGGGAGCCCCAAACCTTTGGGCACCTATTCGGACTTAAACTCAAACCAGATTTCAAGTGGAAGACCATACATATGATCTATCACTAAAGATACTGGAAAAATGGTCAGCTCCCTGTACCACTACAGTAAGTACCTGACTTTTCCTGCTATCCCACTAACTTTACAAGAGCCAGATCAGTCTATAAAGAATAATGCTGCCATATATGGACAGTAACTACCTAGTCTTCATTTTCCAGTCTTGATAGAATCCAAAAGCATCTCCACGTCCTTGTGGGTGATGAATTATTTCCCCCTCTACAATCCTTTTCCCACTGATGAAACATCACAATCTTCTTGCTGCACTACCACTACTTCCATCAAAAATGTTCAAAGTACAGACCTTAGTTCCGCCAGTTACTCCTTCCCAACTAAGACCCACCATGCCACACACATTGTAGTGAACCACCCTCATCCCCTTTATATACTATTAGTGGGATGTAAGTTCCACTCAAGCAGATTCTTTCTATGGACTGCTGCTTTGTGGAACCACTCCCAAGATGATGCTTCCCCAATCTCTACAATTTTAACCTGTTCAAGTCTGGGGTTAACTGTTATCATCCTCATATATCCCAATAAACTGTGCCTCTTACTCTGTAACCCTCTACCTCAAGTGAATCTTGGGCCGTGTAGAGGGTGAACATCATAGTTGAAAAAAAAAGTTAGTCAAAATATGTGCAAATTCATGTTGCATATTTTTAGGATAACCATAATTTCCATGTCCCAAACCAGGACAGTTTTCAATTTTTATAAAAGGTTTAGTTTTCTTATATAATAAAATATTTTCGTGAACAAACAACCCTTATGCTAACAAACAAAAAATGAACACTGATAGTTTATATCACTGGAAAAGACACCTAAAACTGAGGCATATGGTAAGTTTATGTATTACACAGACTGTAATCTATCACTAATGAAAAAATAAGGAGTGAATGAGTGAATAATGAAAATAATAACAAACTAATCATAAGTTGTAGACAAATTAAATAAATCCTTATTTCTAACTTTTGGAGCTATTTCCTAGAGTTAATTAAATTATTTCACTATACATTTCTATCAAAAAATAGTTTTTGGAAACTTGTACAAATAGAAAACCCACTAAGACTAAATGCGTGCAAAAATATGAAAGGTTGCAATAATAATAATAATAATAATAATAACTTTAAGGGATGCAGGTTTCATGATTTTAAGCTTTACCACAAGCAAAAAGTGTAAGAGGTAAATAAATACAAGTTATGAAAAGAAACAATTATCTTCTAATTATAGGATATTTTTATCAACTAAAATGACCAAGAATATTAATTCTATATAAAATATTCTCAGAGGAATATTTATGGTTATTAAATAGTTATTAAAAGTATGAAACAAGTGAGAAGCATCGTATCATTAAGTATTAATGAAAGGCTAGCATATATTTTAACCAAATACAAAAAAAATATTGGTTACCGATATTGTACAAAAAAATTATAAAGCTTAAAAAACAAATTAAATTCTTGCTTAAAATTAAAATAAAATAAAGAAGATTAAACAGAATAGTTACTTTGTAATTGTAACTTAGTTTTAACATAAGGGCACAAATGTGGAGTGCCTAGTGAAGATCAAATTCAGTAATAATAGTTTACAAGGTCAGTTTTACACCATGATGAGGTGTTTGATATATGCACAAAATAGGGAAAAAAAGGAGAGAAAAATTTACAGAAAAGAATAAATGATTTTGCAATAAAATTGGGTTTATTTCAGTATGCTAATCAAAACAATCTTTGTAACATCTTTTTGAGTGTGTATGTGTGTGAATGAACTAAAAATTACATTTTTAAGAAATGTTTAGTTTATAAGCATTTTTAGGGACAAAGACATAATTTCTGGAGTTATCAATAAAATCTGTTGCTGCAAAACAATTTTAGAATTTTCTCTGTTTCAAGTTTCTTATAATTTTTAATTCATAAAGTTACCCGATTACTTCAACTTAAATGTTATGTCTTTCATTGCACAGTTTGTAAGTACAAAATGGTACAGTTATCTGCAGACATCTTTGAATGTGACAGATCATTATTAGCTGTATTTTAAACAGTTTATGTCAGTGAAAGCAGGAGACCAAAACAGCCTTCAAATTTCATAGAAAAAATTAGGTGAGAGAAGAAAATTGCCTAGGGAGATTCAGTGACATTTTTATGAATAATACAATGTTTTAGAGGGTTTGATTTTATCATTACAAAACCAATGTCAAAATAAAACTATAAAATTTGACTATTATTAATTTTATGACAGTTATTGGAAGTAAGCCTGCTTTTGTATTTCTGTATGTACTTTAGTTATGCTTCTTTGATTCAGGTTGCTAGTTTTTCAAAAGGTTAATAATATTCAAGATCCTTACAGTAAATACAATGCAAACTAATATCTGAGAAGGTAAGATTATGCTATAAAGGGAATACTGGTTTCATAGTTTAAAAAAATATGAGAAGTTTACTACCACTCACATCAGCAATATAAATTGTTGTATAAAATACAACATCAATGCACATGATATTTATAAAAGCATTAAAATACCAGACAAGAGACCAGAGCTATTTTATAAAGAAAGTTTATGTATATAAGGATCTATATCAGGTATGTATGACTCATTGGTACAGAGGTAAACTGTTACAATATCTGCAAAAAGGGGCCATTTCAAACAGTTCATTTTATACACAAATTTACATTCATCTTTAGATAGCGCTTGAGTTCTGTCATTAATTTGTTATAATAACATAATATCAAAATGACTCAGATTGGGTAAAGCAAAATTACAAACATCTGAGATAAAGAAATGTTGTAAATTAAAAAAATAGAATAACACCAAGTAAATCATAAATTAACCTTAAAAACAAATATTCCCACAAAAAATTCATCACCAACTGTGACTTTCATATTTTTTCCATTTGGTCCCCCTGCTCAAAATTCAGAATCTGCCCTGTAGACATACCAATTTATTAATCTACAAGGTAGAATCAAGTCAGTATTATACAAAAAAGAGAAAATAAGATACCTGTAAATTTTATGAACATAATTTTCATTTACAACTTTTCATTTTATATTTTCTAGTGGAATAGAAGTGGATAGGGTTGGTTGATAACAATGTTATGATATTTACAGAGTTAATTACAAATCTCATGATTTTCAGTTTTCATTACATAAATACTAGCAAAATGATGACACTAAAGATAAGATTCAAGAATTGCTTTATTCTTCTTGTCTTTATCACTCCCTTTATAATACTGTAATCAGTATAGGCTGAATTGATACAAAGAAAGAAACAAACAAAACAAACTAGTAAGTAAATTGTACTTGCCAATTCTTTAAATTGATAAGAATCAACAAAGACAATTAATGATCTGAGTTCAATTCCAAGTCACATTTTATTTATTTTCCAAAATAGACAATTATTATTCTTTGTTTTTAAAATTGATATAATGAACACACTCATGGCTAAAATGACAGAACAATTACCATTATCATCTATAGATAGGTACACCACAAGCTCATGGGAATTGGGCCATTTTGCAATTAAAATGACTTAATGAAGATAAAAAAAGATAAGGAAAGTGTATATTTTGAAGAAAAGTGGACTTTATTGAACATTAAAAAGAACTAAATCATATGTCTGTTTCATAATACACAAAAACAGGGATTGTGAATCACATCATGCAGGACACAGGACTACAGAGACTGGGATATTGGATTGCAGACTGCAAAGTGTAAACAACTACTCATCTCCCAAGTCTGATTCATCTCTTCCTCTGCTCTCAATTGCCTGTAAATTGTTAATAAATGTCTGGGTCTCTGGGGAGAGATACTTTGCCAGATTTTACACATCCTTTAACTTAGCTGCCTTTACTGAAAGTAGGTCCTGGTAAAGAGGCTGATGTGGATGGGGAATCTGGGCAATCTGACTTTTAACCAGGCAAAACTTGCTAATCACATTAACAGTCATAGTTTCTGACATAACTACATCATATTTATTCTCATTGGAAAAAGTGAATAGTCTGTATTTTGTGACTGCACATTTCTATCTTTGATCATGAACTTCTAAAAGAAGTTTTTAAAATACCCCTTAAAATCCTACATATTCATTCCAGTCATTTAGTTCACCTCAAACCTCTCAGCTATCATCTCATCCCAAACAGTGTACATCTCAAGTTTCCCCTTCTCTTTTGATGTTTTTCTGTTTGACCAAACTTTTGTCACATAATAGATAGCTGTGATCTCTCAATGGGAGTCTGTGAACCACATGATCAAAAGGATTAATGACTGAAAAAAACTGCAACATTCTATGGCTATGTTCCCTACAGCCATTTTAGAAAGAGGTTTCTCAGTTTCTGAAAGAGACATGTTGATATGAGATACACAATACTTCATTAACACCAGACTAAACATGTGTCTCTGGTCAGGTGTTCATTTTACTATTTCCACATCTGGTAGAATGAGTGCAAAAGACAAACTACAAGAATTATCTTGAGTAGAATGTAACTCTAGTTGGCAAATGGGGTAATGAGATATTTTGCTTGAAATCAAAGAATAAGTAATCTGTCCACTGTCTGTTTTGTTACTTCTAAATATTCTTTTATCTCTTCATAAAATACTTTTTCTCTGGCACAGAACTTCTTGAATTCAATACTTCTGTCAGTAATAGTCTTTTTACAAACTTAATATGGTGGATATAATATCTTTAATAGTAAAATAGACCAACTCCTGGAGTTGGGTCATTGTTGGAATAGGCTCTGCCAGGTCTACTTGAGCAAAGACACACTACACATGACTGAATATCTACTGAAACAAGTGGAAGGAGCTGGTCAAGTTCTCAGCTGTGCATCAACCCTAAGATCATAACTGGTCATGAAATTGATGATAATGATGATTCAGTGCATAAATAATATCCTTAGATATTGCCTTTATAATGCAAAAATGAGCCTTTCTTTTCCAGTTATTAAGCTGGTGTCTTGTTTTATGTACTACAAAATTAACCTGAATATCAAGAAAATATGTAGTCGGCTATTTAGAAATGCAAGGATTTAAATATTATACCAATATTTTATGTATTTTATGAATATGATTCAAATATTATACCAATATTTTATGAATATATGATTCAAATGTTATAGCAATATTTTATGCATTTTATGAATATATGATTCAAATGTCATAGCAATATTTTATGCATAAAATCTAGAGTAAAAGGTGTCTTTATTGACAAAAATATATTTGCAATGTCTAAAAATTCTTCTTTATTATGAAAAATTCTAATTCACTTTCATAATCTGATAACATATGCATTAAAGATCTATACCTCCATGAAATAAAATAAATTTAATTACTTTTAGGGAACATATAACAACAGTGTTCAAACTCTAAAAACTAAAATACATCTGATTTACTTGAATTTCATCTTTTTATGTTACATGTTGCTGAAACCACCTTTTCTTTATTCTATGACAGAGTTATATTTAAATTTCTAAATAACAAAAAATAAACAAAAATTCCTTTAAAACCAGTTTTATATATAATACTAGGATCTACTGATACTGAATTTTAAATATATTTAAAGAGTAAGAATAAAATTTAAAATTACCCATGTGAAATTTCAGCTTATTTAGTGTGTGTACACACACACACATACACAGACACTGGGGGGAGCTGAAATTATCTGGTTAGATTTTTGGAAATGAGTCAAACCAAGAACCTTTCAACATCCCTTCAAGTGTATGAATGATTGTCATATGTTCTCACAATCCTTTTCTATACCTAATCTAACAATATATGACATGATACAAAATAAAATTAAATTTACACCTATTAGTCAAAATTGTCTGCCTTAATCTAAGTAGTATTTTATATCAACCAAATATGAAAATATGAATTATAGATTTAAATTTGACAGTTTAAAAATGTACTTTATGTATCTAGTCCTAACACTATAAAATGATATTTGTAAATAATATTACAATCATTAAGTTTATATACATTTTTCTACATACAATATGTGAAAGCACATGCATAACCCTGCTCTTGTCAGCCACCAACCAGGAAAGGTAACACTGTTTTGACGGCCATGGCAGTACTACAGCTTTTGCAATCAGACAGGATATTGTTTTTTTTTTGTGTAGACATATCAGTCTCTGCAATTTTTATGCAACTGCAAGTGAAACTTTCAGCATATCTTGCAAAGCACTTCATTAGCAAATGTTTCAAACTGGAATGCTAAAATTTAGAACCAGCTACCCAATAGTATGTAACCTCTCCCTTTGCCAGAATAAGGGTGATTACGCAACATAACATGGATGGATATTGTGGAGTCATTATGTGGGTATATCTATCCAGGTACATTATAGGTGAATTGTGTTTTTCTGGTGTAGTATAGAGAGATCTGAAACATGCATCGTACATGCTTACTTCACTTTAAATCTGGGAAATGCAAAGGCCAATGGAGCACCTGGATGTTACCAGTTTTGTATCCTTGCATATGATGGCAAGGATGCATTAGCTTGCTAGGACAAACAAAGGTGTGTAAATGGTCTGCAATGAAACTGTATGCAATGCCACCACTTTATCTAATGATCTTTTCAAATTCCAACAGAACATACCTCACATGATTAGAGCCACCACCAGCATGTAAAATAATCTGCTGACAAGCTGGGTCCACACATGTATTCATCTGACCCGGTAACATAGTGCCGATGTTCCCTGGCCCAAGTGAAGCACAATAACCAATGACAAAGTGTTACACTTGTTTGATGTCTAGAAACTTCCATGGAATACAATGTACACTGTACAGTGCATTGATTGATCGGTTGCTTAAGTAGCACCAATATTGAATTGGGATGTAATTCAATACATCGTTTCACTTTTCTGGATAGTTACTATGCGTATCATTTGCTGATAATCCCATTTTTGCATCACCTATATGCACCTGCAGTTTTCATGTACTGCTGATAGCCATCCAGAATTCATGTATTCCTTGTTTACCTCTGCAACTACTGTCCAAGAAGAACCTAGTGTCGTGCTGGGTATGGTGATAAACTACATCCGGCAGCAAAGCCTCTGATTTGGAGGTTTTGAGGAACACTGAATCAATATAGTTCCTTTAAAAGATTTTTTTTTATTATAAAATGTCTTACGTGAATGAGATTAGTAAAATAAACACTGCAGTATAATATTCATTTCCGGTATTCAGTTTTGTTTAAACAAAAATATTACCAGCAATACATTTTTGTAAAAGAAAATATTAATGCTCCCAAGAAAATTAAATTTCTACATATTCTTAGTATTTAGCTGTTGCAATCTATCAGCATTAAAATTCAATAAAACTACCTAAAAACAAAACTGAACACCGGAAACAAATATTATACCGCAGTGTTTATTTTACTCATCTCATTCACAGATGGCATATTCATTTTAATTAGCATCATTTAATTAGGTAATCATAAGTTAACCATCATTTAGAGAATATATATTATTTAGATAAATTTAATAAACCGAGACATACCGACACCATTTTAAAGAGTAAAATAAAGCATCAATTAGTTTGTAACTTTGTACTATTCTCAGTTAGTTTGTACTATTGTCAGTTTCCCTTGAAGGTTTTATTTCTTTATTTAATCTGTTAACAAATACAACTACATTTAAATAAAGGAATTAATGTTATTTTTTTTCTGCTTCCTAACACTAACTAATCAAAAAATGTTTAAATATAATTTAGAAACATCATTCAATGAGGACATTGGAAAGTATTCAACATTTCAGTTAAAAGAAATCAATACAAAATGTTTTTCTAACCATCTTCATAGGTCTTCAATGTTACAAGAAACATTTAAACATTTTAATGAAAAATTAAGAATCATTTTCTAAACAAACAATAAATAAAAAAAATTTCTGAAAACACTCATTTCACAAACATATCTATGCTTGATTTTATATAAACATATGAATTTCTTGATCAAAAAGAATATTTGGTATAACAAATTCAAGCTGCAATTGAAGTTTCTTTTCAAAATAAGTCATAAACCTGGAAAAATGAATGATGAGAAAAATGTCAACATTTCTTCCTTGTAAAAATAAGTCATTATACAGCATAAGAGAAATGTAAAAATTTACAAGTAATGAAAGAATAGGTATGAAAAGTATACTGGCATGTGGAATTCATTACCCTTGTGTTTGGGATTCTTATTTTATAATTTTAGAGTATTCTGTTTTGCACTATTTGAGAAAGCTACAAGTCCTTTTTTGAAAAGTATTTTTATAAAATTCTTCATTAACAGTGCCCAGAAAGCCAACTTTTTAAAATAAATTTCCTGTCAAATTGTAGAAATGAATCTCTCTTTTGTAAAGCATTTTTGCAACAACTTTTTATTTAAATTGATTCCCGGACATATAATAAATGAAAAAAAAAATTTTATTTATTCATAATTAATGTAAGAGAATTTGATTGTGTTCATAATATTGTTGATATTACAACAGCCATTAGTTTTTACAATTTCATGATTCTTTTCAATTTTGAGCAACTAAAAGGTATATAAACTATTTCATTTTGATTATTGAAATATATTTATATCTTCTCCATAATATTCTTATTTCTATAAGGTGGAAAATGCATATGTGTAGCTAGATAAACATGCATTCTAGATGGAAAAGAAAAATACATTCCTAAATAATAAAACTTAGATTGTTTTAAAATATAAATTTTAATAAAGAAAACTGATCTCCACTTTATATACATCAAATAAAACAATGTAAGATTGATAGTACAAACAAGTTCATTAATACAAATAGTATCTTATTTCATCTCATATACTTTAACAGTGTTTGTACAAACCAATATCCAGGCTTGATAATCACTTAATGATATAAGAATAATGTTACAAGCATCTGAACCAATATGCATATACATATAAACAAAAAGCAAGAACAAATTTTATATGAAAAGATTCATAGAGGAAAAAAATTACAGCGTAAATTTAAGAATATGTCTTCAGAAGTGATAGTTTGAATTCAATATTTTTTTTAAACTCAAATATAAGAATCTTTCTCTCTCCAATAATGGGAATGAGTATTTTATTAGAAGAAACATGTGCTAAGAAATCAGATTGCAGCCCTGATAAAAGAGACCAGATGCTTTTCTCAGCAAAACAGCCATACCAAACTGCAGTGTGCAAACAAATGGAAAGAAAATTGGAAAATAAGAACACATAAAGACAGAAAAGGAAAGAAATTCCCATTATTTGCATCATTAGTATCAAGAAAGAAGCGGGAAACAACAAGTGAAATAATAAACAGATAAAATATCAAAAAATAAAAATAATAATAAAAAAAATATCAGAATTTATATCTACATGACAAACAATAAAACAAATCTTCCATATATGATTAAAAAACAAAAGAAAAACAATAACAATCAAAACCAAACAATTCTACCTCACATCATGCAAATTAAGAGGCTGTTCTTTTCTACTATAAAAGTAAATCATGCTGATATCCAAAAATAAATGTCTTTTAAGAGAAAAGGGATACAGATGGTTGTCAACCTAAAAGTAAAAAGCAGGGGTTTGGGGAAAGTTAACATCAGAACTAAATTCAATTAATAAAAAATATTGAAGGAACAAACCATAAGGAAATGTGCAAAACAAAAAGAAAAGCTGATGATGCTGAAAGTTCAAATAAAGCGAAAGATCACCTCAGCTATACTAACCTTTTGTCCACTGGCTCACATATTAGCGAAACGTTTGACTTATTTCTAATCAAAATCTTATGACAGCTTTAAAAAAAAGCTTGCTCAAAGACAATGATTATATCACCTTCACATTTCCCCCCCCCCCACCATTACTCTGAATACTGGTCTTAGGCTAAAACTGTTTATTTATGTTTTTCTTGATCATAAGTTTACTGTTACAAAACTCATGTAATGTATATGTAAATATGTTGCCAAGACACAGTAACAGCAACAGTTTATATTTGTGTGTGTGTGTGTGTAGGAGCTGATACTAACAAATGAGAAATGCATTCTAAACTTTTTCCAAGAAGCTCAGTGATTATAACAAATGACATACAAAGAAAACTACAGAAAAACTATCCTCAAGCAGGCAACTATAAAATAAATGGGATATGATGCTTCCTCATGTCCTTTGCTTTAGATATTCAGTGTGTGTGTGTGTGTGTGTGTGTGTGTGTGTGTGTGTGCATATATGTGTGTGTGTCTGTGTGTATGTGTGTGTCTGTGTGCACGCACACACACCATAATACATAGAAACCATCAAGTAAGCAAACTACAATACTAAGAAAAATACCATTCATTCTTTCTCTCAACTAAATCACCTTCCTAATTTGATTCTGTGATGGTTCTCAATTTATTCGTCTAAATAGCATGAAATTAATATAAAATTCCAAACAGGATAACACATTTTCTTTTCCCTCTCTCTCTCTCACTCTTTTCTTTTTAAGATGATAGAGTTATATTGAAATGAATTAGGTTTAAATGAAACCCAGTGGATCTAAAAATATTACTCCTTCAACGAGATGCCATAATGATCAGAGTAAGCAATCTATAAGCAAAAGTTCTTACATGTGATCTGTTGAAGTGTGTTTTAGAGCATGAACGAGCTGCTGAGCCAAGTTTTCATCTCTGCTTCCAAGGATCCTTCGAGCATCATCAGCAATTTTTGGATTGAAAAGAAGACTCTTATTGTGCATACTTGTTGGCAGTGCTGTAGGCAGGGGCAATTCCGGTAACACTACAATTTCAAAGATCGCAGTATGAATTACATGTCAGTAAAAATATATATATATAAGTTATGTTATGATTTTCTTTTTAAAGAGAATAAAACAGATATCCGCCAAAACTTTAGTCACTGAGTCAAGGAAATAAATTGAATTAAAATTTAGCACAAATGAAGGTGTGAAAAATGTCACATTCTACAGATTTCTTGGCATTGAATGAGGAAAGAGAACTGCTGCTGCTTCTGCTGCTGGTCCCAAAAGAAGTAGGTAGGTACAAAAACATTCAGCACCTTCCATATCAAAACAACTTCCATACGCTCATGTACTTTAGCTGACACCACCACTGCTAAGCTTCACTGATTCACAGTGAAATAAAAATCAATCTAACAATCAAATGATCAAACAAAACAGAAAAGTAGCTTTTCCAGTTTGGTTCATTTTTTCTTCTTCAGCCATTCAATGTCCAAACTTTCAGAAGTCATTAAACTCTTTCTAGATATTAATTGATATTCCAGTCAAAGTATAATTTGAATTAGCATTGTACTCAAGTTTTACAATTACTACAAAAGGAAGGGACTCAAAGCGAACTGGAAGATGTTTTGATGGACGGAGACCAAGTGTGAAGTGAAAATATCGAAGCCAGAATAACATTCCAAAAATGAATGTAATGACCATAATAAAAAAAACAAAAAACAAAAAACAAAATCAAAAATCAAAACTCTCATGGAATAACGAATTTCATTAAGTTATAATTTATAAAATGAAAATAGTGCAAAGGACTTTTAGAAGTTTTCTTGAAGCTACCCAAAGGCATATTTCAGTTTAATTTTCTTGTCCAAAATCAGTCATGGTAATTGATATTTTTGTAAAAGAATAAAAAAAGAGGTGATCAATTCTAGAAAAAATTATATTGCACCTGTATAATCATTCTTAAAACTATAATTTTCTGGAATATAAGATAGCCTTTAATGAAATATCTAATATTCCTCCCATTATATGAAAACAAATTCATTTCTAGTTAAATTTGTTTTATACATTTTACACAATGACTTCAAGGGTTTGGCTAATTCTATATGACAAAAAAAAAATATCTACAAATTACAGTTTATCTGAAGTGTCCCCCTACCAGGTTTTCTAAAAGCCCTATGCACAAAAACAGTTCAGCAATGCTTCACAAAGGATTATTCTCTTTTGACAAAATTATAAACATTTCAAACAAGATTATCTTGATTCTGTTTAAGTTATTAATCAACACCAAAAAAAAGTAAATCCCAGCTTTAAGAACTTGCACTTTCTTTCAAATCAACAAGTATACATTCACATGTGAATATTAGAAAGATATTCCAAGATCTTAATATTTTGTTTAATGAGGAACAAATGAGAATCATAATTCCAAGAGAGTTGTAACATATTCTCACAATCAAAACAACCTGTTTCACGAAAATTTGATCAAGATTAATATCCTTGAGTAACCCAAGGGATAAACCAAACATGTTAACTTGTGCTGGTTTCAAGATGAAGAGTATAAATATATTGATTCAATGCAATTTGAGGAAAAAAGAACCAATAAAAGATACCAATTGCAAAAGTTCCAAGAAATTTCAATAACTACATCACCTCAACAATAAAGTAACAAAAAAAAGGTTCAGTGATAAAGTCCTAATAATTTGCATTATTAAAAAGTGTTTCTTTTGAGTATTTTTTTTAAATTTCATAAATGTTTAATATAATTTTTTTTTAAATTTTATCACTTCAGAATATAAGTGATGACAATACTTATTAAGAAGTATTTGTAATTTGTTATACTCTTATACAAAATAAGTTATCATTGTCTTTGTCATTTAATTAATTAAAAAGATTATCTATAACCAAAAAAGACTATTACATAAAATTTCCTTTTAAGATGGTTAAGATATGAGGAAATAATATACAAGTTTACATGTTCTCCCTCTTACCTGAAAGATGTAGCTTGTAAAAAAAGTTCACCAATTTTTTTTATCGATCAAATTATCAAAAAGTTAAAAGAGAATTTTTTTTATTATTATTATTTGTAATCATTTTTTAACATAATTAATTTTATTGAAGTTTTTTTTTTTTTTTTTTTTTACGAATAAACATTTCTGCAAAAATAATCAAAGTTTATGACATCTGGTTAGAAGAGAAAATTATCACAGAGAAACATCATTAGTGTATTCAAAATATATGATCAGTTTTTTGCTGATCACCTGATGAAGATCAAAGAATTACCAATCAAAATGTTGCAAACATTGAACACAATTATCCTATCCTATAATTCCCTTCATCTATAACCAAAATTACTTAAAGAGTTGATTCTAAATAATAATAATAATAATAATAATTGATATAAGGAGTTTACTTTTGATAGTTTACTTTTAATATTATTGAATCTAATGTATAATGTGGTGGATGTCTAAGTTACGGTTTCATTATTATTACAGTTTTACATTAAAAACTTAATTACACACCACAATATATGATCTACAAATAACCTATGAAGCTATTAATAGCATATAATCACTTAATAGAGTATCAATTATTACTGTGTTTTTGCTTATGGGTGAAGCGTCCAAGAGTTAATTAACAGCAGTAGATGTTAATCTTCTGAGTTCTATTACAAAGATTCAAAGTTCTTGTTTAATTTGTATTAAATAGTACAGAAGAAAAATAACAAAGACTAATACAACACTTATTGTTTAACACAGATTTCTAGGAATATGAGGACTATTTTCCATATGTATAGCTTTTATAGTAATATAAAGCAAACATTTTTAACAACTAACATTTCTATGCAGCACAACTCTACAAAAATAATTTGAGTATATTCTCTATTTCTTGTAAACTGATAATCCTTAAAGCCACAGAATCTATTGGTTATATATACAAAGCCCTTGACATCCAATTTCCAAAAGATAAAATCAGCCCTTCCAAGACACAGAAATACTGAGAAATTATTAGTTATCCATTTTGACCCAAGTCTGGAGTTTATGTTTCTATAACAAAATGATAAATATCAATACTGGCAAATTTTAAAACAAATTTATAATACATACAGAGTGCGAAGGGTAAAATGTCGCCATTTATTTTTTAATTTTGCGTATGCATGTTGTTTGTTTTTTATTATGTCAACTGCACAGTATAGTAGGGACAGTTGGTCACTGTCTGTGAGAAAAAGAGCACCATGATGCAATTCACTCCACCAGAAATTTGGAAATGGCATACCGTACTGCTTGGAAGCTCCAATATGAACATGTCAGAATGTCTGGATATCAATCTGAGGACTGTGCAAAGGGTGGTGATTATGAAGGTACTGCAGCTTAGAAAACTCACTCTGATCATTCTGATAAGAAAAGAACTCCCGAATTTGTTGGTGAAGGCCTCATACTCAACACAGATACATCAAGTGCTTTGAGGACATAGTGCTGCCCTAGGTCAATAGGGTGGCTGCTGGAAAACCCTATGCCTGGTACCATGCCACACAAGCAGAAGTCAGTCATGACTTTCAGACAATTTCTGCAACCACATCACCACTTACATCTGGCCACATAACTCCGCAAACTGCAACCCCTTGATTATTATGTGTTGGGCACAGTTGAGCTAGAGACCAACAAAACTCGTCTGGAGGCAGTGGTTGAAGCCAATGGCAATTTATTATTATTATATTGAATAAATTTACTCTTTCATATTTCCAGATATTTTTATGTAATTTTGGTAAATATATGTTAAAATGAGCTGTCAGTGTTAATTTCATTTTTGCATAATTTAGATGACAATTTATCCATCGCATTCTGTATGCGCAAGAGTTCTCAGCCCAACCCACTTCCTAAAATCTGACCAAATGACAAAACAACAAAATTATTTTAAATCTGACCAGTCCAAAACATTTTCAGCACTCTTTCATAGGTTATAAAATCTGATAAACTACAAAAGTACTAAATCCTGTCACATAAGAGATATATAAAATGTGAATTAAAACCTGTAATTCGTTTATCAAGACATCATATAAGTGAGCTTATGTCACTAACGAGAAGTGACACATTCTATTACCTAATCTTTCACTTAACAATTTAGGAAACTTGAAAAATAATGAGGATCATGTAAAATATATGAAAAATATTAGTAGGAAGAATTCTAAGAAAGTAACAATATTTATACATAAGCAAGCCAAGTAAGTAAAAATATATGTAAAACAAAGAAACCATTACCAGAACTAAGTAGAAATGACTCATAAGAATGTTCAGTTACGTATCAAAGCATTTTATTTAATGATACAGTAACAAATAATCAATCAATTTAGTAACAGAAATCATGCATATATAGTTAAATGAAAACATTTAACTAGTTTTAGCAACAATTCATTGAAGTTGAATCTGAACAAGTTTATAATTAAACAAAGTTAAGTCATTTTTGTAATCTTTTTAATTTTAGATCAATACATTAAAGGAAGTATACGAGTTAGGCAATCTTTTCTAACAAATGTTTCTTAAAACATTAAATCCATAACCTAACAAGAGTTATAAATTTCAGCATCAAGTTTAATATACATGTTAAATTAACTGAGGCATGCTAAAAAGTTTTTTGAGAGCCTGCTCTTATACAATTACTTCCTTCATCCTTCCCTCCCTCTTTATTCTACCAGTCCAACCACAGATTTTATTTTATTTTTTTTTATTTTTTTTTTACAACTTTTTAGTATAATTGCAGTATATGGAATTAATTTATCATGTCACAGCCCATTTAGCAGTAAATATGAACTGAAGATCAACACCCTTATCAATGTGATTCATATCCTACTAATTACAAATTTCTACAATATAAAATTTTACATTCCAGAATTTATATGAACACCATGTAACAAGCAAGCTACAAGAGAAATGGTTATAGTGATTTTCCAAGTGTAGCTTAGATGTGGCACAAGCCGAAAGTATGGGGCACCCCGTGAGGATCAAACTCACTACTTAGTTGTAATTGATTTAGCAAGACAAGCTTGCTAACCATTACACCACATTGAAGTGCCCCAAGAGAAATGGTTATATATGCTAATATGAAATTAGTTTGTTGTTTTTTTTTAACTTATAGCTTTGATAAAACTGATATAGACACCCATTGCATATTAAACATGTTGAACATTGTTTAATTTTTGTACTAAATCTGAAATTGGTATTTCAAATTTAAACTGTAAATCTGAAATGTTAATATATTTATTTATAGCATTATAATTTTCAAATTTTACAAGATAGAATAATGTTACTGAATTTAAAGTTTATATATGTTTCTGTTAAATTAATATAAAAAATTTGTATTAACAGTTGAAACAAACCTGCAGATCTTGCACCCTCAGTTGAAAGTTTAATTATGCTAAAAGACTTCTAACAGAAGACAGTTCATATCTATCAAGCTATTAGCAATTGTAAATGTGAAACCATTAACCTGAACTTAAATCAGTAAGAATATTTGTAATTAGATAAAGTGTGTGTGTGTGTGCGTGCGTGCGTGCGTGCGTGTGCATGTAACTGCAATATGGAATTGTACATGATACTTCTGAAACAAAGGAAATGAGCAATTTTTATAAACAAAGTATGTTATACAACATATAGATATCTATATGGTTTCAGATAACTTGAACAGCCATATTTTTTGCCAATAACAAGTTAAATAGAAAAATGAAAAATTTCTGAGAGATTATTTTCCAAAGACAGAAAAAAAGAAAAACTTATAAACAGCAAGATATTCAGGTAAAACATACTAACACAGGGAAGAGAACCTTTTTCAGTTAGAACAACATATGCTTCGATAAAATATTTACCTTTAAATGCTTTGAAACTGAAGCTGTTTGCCTGCAACAGGGATAATTTTTAAATGTCAGAACAAGTGCCATAGTTAATAATTAATTTACTAATAAAAATGAATACGAAATCTAAATAGAGGTTTATTCTCCTCGTTATTGCAAAAAATACATTAAAAGTAGTTATTTATAGATAACACTGTCTTTATAGTAGCATTAAGAATTCTGTTATTAGGATTTTCTTTACTTCAAGAATCTGAGCAATGCTGGACAAAGAAATTCAAGCTTCTTTCATGTGTTATAAAAATAGCACTACACGGCAGTGCTAATAGTTTAAAATCTCCTTTGGAAAAGTAGACATCAAATGCAATTAGTCACAAATTTTCTGAGGAATACAAGTGAAAATAAAAGGCAGAATTAATAGGGACATTGGAGACATATATATATATATATATATATATATATATATATATATATATATATATGAGAGAGAGAGAGAGAGTAGAAAACAACAACTCAGGAAAAGAAAGTATGTTATAATTAACAGCTATGCACAGAAATACAATGAATTCCACATCCTTTGAACATGTGCATTACAAAGCATGCATTTCTCAATTAGTAAGTGATGTGAGTCAAGTTAAATTAATGCTCTAGAGTGACAGCAATTTGAAGAATATACTTTGTTTGGTTTTATATATGAAGAGAGAGAAAGATTTATTAAAAGCATAATGTGGAAACAAGAAAAAGGACTCACCTGAGACTGTAATCAAATGTTAACAATCAGAAAGAAATGTAAAATGGTAGGGATAACAGGAAACCCATTTAAGTGATATTTTTCCTTCCTGTTTTTTTTTTTTCTTGTTTGTTTTCTTCTCATTCATCTTGCTGTTTTTCAATTAGAGAAAGCATTTTTAAAACCAAACAGAATTCTTACTGTTGAAAAATATTTTTTCAAATATATTTTACATTAGATTTTAATTTATTTTTTAAATAATTCCTGTTGCTCATTAGCTCATAATAAGCAGCATTAAGAAATAAAAGCATCAATGTTTCAAATATTTATGCACTGTTATGAAGATTTCATCAAAGTAAATACACTTAGGCTGCCTTGAATAATTCACATGTTATTTTTAAATATTTTTCTTTTATTGTTTTATCTATTTAATATTCGTTTCAGTCTGGAATCACTGATTAAAACCAGATCTGTCAAATGGCAAAAATAGCTTAGAATAAACTGCATTAAAATATATGTTCATTTGATTTATTTTATCACATTTCGAATATAATTAAGATTAATAGATCATTATATTTTAATAAAAGAAATAATCTACAAATACTAGTATTTTTTTTTAATATTTTTTTTTGTTATTTGCAATCAGACTATTGTTTTCATCTTTGTTATTATTATGTTTTGGCCATTGTGCCCTCTGGGTTTCTTCAGGTGTTTGTCAATTCAGATAACTGTAGATTAAATAAAGGTTTCACTTCAAAATCCCCTGAAGATTACTCAGATCAACAGACACCTGAAGAAGGCTGAAGGACACAACAGCCAAAGTTTTATGATAATGACAACAAAGATGGACAATAGGCCAAATGTAAATAATTATAATGCCTCACCTAGAAAGTTAGAACAGAAAGTATTCCTTTTATAAATGACAAATTCTAGGTACTTTTTAAATATGAAATCAAAGATTAATTATTCGATGATAGTCCAATGAAGAATTTTGTTAATGTGATCATAAACTGACATCATTTTTTTTGTTTTTAAGAAATCTTTTTCTATAGTTTCTTTTCTCTCCAGATTAATGAGCTTCACTAACTTAGACAAAGCTTGAGAATCAATTTAATATTTTAACTATAGTGAACTATCATCAGGCACTTACATATATCAAAGCGTATGTAAAATATTTTGTAATTTCTGATACAATTTATTTTTATCTGTTCAGATTTTTATTCCATGAGCATTTTTTTTTTCATTAGAGAAAAATATTTTTTCAAATTACCACTGACATAAAAATTCAGTAGTATTTTTTAATCTACTGCTCTCTACATGAACAAATTATTAATGCAATTGAAAGATATCAAATATTGCTTTACCTACAGAAAAAGATGTTTTACTTTATCACATAAACAAAATATGCACAGAGAATTTAAAATCTACAAGCATCTATGCTACATATACACCTTCAATTTGTATTCCTGGTAAGAGGAGCACTATTATTTTTTCCTGTTACAAAAGACCCTGGAATAACGGATTTTTGTTTATTTGTTGTTTTTTTTTTTTTTTTGTTATATAATTATAAAATAAATCAGGAATCTTTTATTTAACCGCACACCTGAATGAAAATGAAAATCTAAGTAAGAACTCTAAGAATTCACTAGTCTCCCATAATCAACTTTTAAATGCTAAATAGTATAAAATAAAATTTTCCATGGCATTTTCAGCATCAAAGAAAGTAAACCTTAAATAATCACACAGATAAATAGAATATACTAATATATAATTATTTCAAACTATTTTTTCTTCTTGGTTATTATAGCTGCTATTTCAGATACAACATTTCAGCCAAGTACCCTCTGGCCATCCTCGGGTGTGTATTATTTTTGGCTATGGTAGATCTGTTGCTTAGTTATTTTGCACATGTGATGTCAATTCTTGTTGGTTCCTACTGAACCAGTGTATATTCTTTCAGCACCTGTTCCAGGGATTGAACTCAACATGATAGCAATAGATGTTTTAACTAACTCCTATATTCGCTCTGCCATGTGAATAAAACAGAAGTAGCAATTATATTTTAGCTCTAGACAAATAATAGTATAATGATTTAAAGCAATTCACTCACATAAGCTAGTTCTGATTTTTATAAGTGACTGTTACAAAGCTCTGAGTTCAGTTATTTTTTAATTGTAATTTGGGTTAGAGTGCCAATACTATAATTGTGGTCTACAATGAAAAAGCTCAAAGTGTGATAAAAAATGTATTCTTAATATAAAAATAAAGCCTTTTGAAATAGAGTAACATGAATATTAAATTTTTTCACATAAATAACTAATTTATAAAGAATGTGACAGCTTAGTAAAAATAACTTAAATTATGAAAAATCTAATCAAAATTATAGAGAACAGATTAAAAAATAACACAAATAAAAGTGTTATGTAAATAAGTGAAGAACATTCTAATTCCCAATTATCATTCATATATTCACTATGGAAGATTTGGCTATCAGATCTTTTTTACTTGTTGAATGTATCTTAAAATCAGGCTTCACATGCTTCAATCTTCAGATGCAAGAGAATTAAACTGGATATCAGGTATAATCATACATGTACAGTTTTTTTTTACTGCAGAGTAATTATCTGGCACTTTTCCCAAATGGTTCATGAATAAATGTCACATATGCATTTATAGCCTTTAATACTAATGTAATTAATTGTCATCTCAAAAGTTTTTTTAAATCTCTTTTTGTAAACTGTATTGCCTAAAGTATATTTTATCACCCTTACAAGAATTTTAGATGCCTGCAAAGGGAATATATGTTCTTTCAAAAATCTAATATTAATACTATATTTCCCAATTGTTTAAAATTAACACTGGCACACAATTAAATTACAAAACATTTTTAGACATGGATAGCAGAATGAGAATACTCTACCCACATAGATTAAATAAAGAGTTATGTTCAAAATTCACTAAGTTTACCTAGATTGACAGACACCTGAAGACAGTTGAAGAGCACAATAGTTGAAACGTTGTGGTAATTGCAACAAAGATGAGGATATTATTCTGTATGTAAATAATATATTTTTAGAGATTTTATTGCTTTTTTTTCTCTCAATGTTTTGGGAATAATAACTGAATTAAAATTGGGTCACCCTGCTAGATTTTCAAAAAATTGAATAACGATTAAAAACATGTTAGTTTTAATTACAACAAAAAATCATTAGTAAAAGAAAAATAAATCAAAAACCAAAACTTTGAAATGACTTATTGATATCATACTTCAGTTAAATCCTTTCTGTTCACTTGTAGAATTATTGATTATTGCATATCTTAGAGACTTTGCAGTATTTTTAGCTAACAGAAAAAAAACAGCAGTAGTGCTTACTTCCAGAAAGAGTTTTAAAATTCCCACTGAATATTTTATTAGTAATAAATAGGCAAGAACCAATTTTATACAAGGAAGCCATTTCTTGTTTATTTACCCAAATATTGATTTTTTTGCTTCTGCTGTTAGCTCTCATTTTCTAACAATGATTATTACACAACTTCACTTTATTCTAATGTAAAATGCCATTTCAATGTTTTAATGTCCTATTATAAAGTATGTAACATATATATGTACACCCAATTTGCACTGATAGGTTTCTATGTTAAAAAAATCATAATGTAGGCCAGGAATATCTAACAGATTGAGATATTCTTAAATATATATTAAATAAAAACTATTAACATTAAAGAGAAAAATTAAATGCTTATTGTTTATATTAATAAAAATTCATCAACAAACAACTTCCTTCAACTTGTAAATAAAGAGAATTCAGATGATTTTCAAATCAAAGAACAGATATTTTTCATCAGTAATCAAAGTGAAACTTCTTTTAAAATTGTTTTTCAAATTATACCCACATAAACTTTCCAGAAAACAGCAAAATAACATTTTATGTATCTTTAAATCAAATTAAAATAAGCTTGGATGACTGTATGCATATGTATTAATGTCATTAAAAATTTTCAACAGATAAACAGAGCAAACTAAAAGTAACTAACCACTTATTGGATAGCATCCTATACCTCCTCTTTATCAATAATTCTTCTCAGTCATTTACTATGATTTACTACTTACCATTAAGTTTAGTTAACAGAATTCAGTTACTGCTTATCTCACCTGTTCTTTCTCAAGAGAAAGGGAAGGGACATATATTTTTTAAATATTTTGATTTATGTATTCTGTGTGTGTGTGTGTGTGTGTGTATGCGTGTGACTAAAATGTAAAAAAGATTTGTACCATTTATGAAGAAGGTACTATGAATGATCAAATATATCAAAAATAGTTTACCATTTTCATGCTGAAGACTTCTTGTTGAACAATGCTCCATAGTCAAATAGTTCATACAAGGCTAATAGTGATCAAATCAAGACATTACTTGAGAATACTGAATCTTACACAACACACAAGTTAGCCAACATACTCAAAATCAAGCATTGAAACTCATTTACACCAATTCAATTTATGCCAATTGCTCTAAATGAATAACAAACATAATCAGAAACTGTACTTCACCATATTGAAATGGGCCAAGCAAAATGATCCCTCAATAAGTGTACCAAGATCAGTCTTCATCTAAATGTGATGCTATATGTAGGATAGGTCAAAAGAACCAAACAATTGATTTAAACAAGTACTTCCAAACTGAAGACAGCAAGCAATGATGAGCATCCAGAATTAGATACTCTGCTCATTTGGATTAAAATCTATTAGTCATTACTGAATTCTGTTAATGAAAAATATTTTAATTCTTTGGAAGACTGCAAAAGACTTCTAAAGCAGTTTTTTGTTGAGAAAGAAAAAAATTCCAAGATGGAATTATCAAACTGCCTGACAAATGGCATAAAATAGTGTGGAGAGAAATGGTAAATATGATATTTCATGAGGTATAAAGTGAAAAATTTTAAAAAATATATTTTATCTTTAGTTAATAAACCAAACAAACTTTTTATGTTATCCAACATAATGCTTATCATCTGAGGAAAATTTTTAAAAAATAAGCCAATAAAAAGTACTGAAATTCGAAATACAATCACTGGGCAAATAAATGCAAATTCAATAATGAACAACAATACAACTAAATAAATTTTATATGCCAATATCATAATTATTAAATTTACCTTTAACATTTTTGTTATTAAAAGACTAATTCAAAGAATATATATATATATATATATATATATATATATATATATATATATATATATAAACGTCATCCACAGACAGACTGTTTCGCTGTATCACAGCTCATCAGTAATATATTATATAAAAGAGAATATTCTTCTTTGTATATTAAGTCTTGGAATCACAATTTTAAGTAACATCATTGCTTGGTTTATCACCAATTGGATATTGATGGATGTGGCTTTTTAGTAGTTTTTAGTCCTACATTCTTTTGTGCAGATGTGACAATGTTGGTCTCCTCTTCTGTTTGTATTATTTTGGTTAAATTTCATATAACATTTTAGTCCACCAACTGAGGCACATTCATTTTACACTCACTGCAAGTAGAAATGCTGTATAACCTGTAGTTAATGACTTCCCTGTGTGTGCGCGTGTGTGTGTGTGGAGACTTTGATGACTTTCAACAGATGTGACAACATTCATTACACATTACATCAAATACTGCACCAACATTCACAGGGAAATTAACATCAAGACCCTCACGAATATCTCTGAAGTTTTTTATACTCAATACAATATTGTTCAAAGTCACTCTTACCACTGTGCATGTGTATGTATATCACATTAATTTTTTTTTTTTTTTTTTTGCTATAAAAAGAATTGGTTTTAAATTATGATTCTTTTGTTAGCTATATTGGTTTATAAGGAAGCATGGTTTATTTTATTTAATTATTTTTTTCCCATTAGATGGCTTTATAGCATACAAAGTTGACAGCTTCAATCTTCAAAACAAGTAAATCAAGAAAAAAGTGAATCTATTTGTTAACAATAAATAAAATAGACTTGGAAGATGACATTTGCTACAGGTGTTGAACAGGAGATATTTATACACTAAAGTCACAAGATCATTGATATTTCAGAAATTCAATTTTTTAAAAAAATTTTTTTAAATTGCAAAATCTATTACAGGCACAACAACTACAATAAATAAAATTAAGGAAATAACTAAAGCAAAATAAATACATGTGAATGTTTTGAATAATTCAACCCAAAACATGAAAGATTGAGAAGTTTTATTTGATAAATAATGTTGCATCTCTAAGTTAAAAAAAAGTTAAAAGTTTGATTAACTTATAAAATTTTCCAGATGGAAAGAGACAATTCTATGATTAACAAGTTCTTACAGTATTTAGTTGCAATACTATTTTTATTGTGACTTATCTCATGTATGACAAAAGATGAAAAGTGTCCTATTTAGCATTGCATGCTTAATTAATTTCATAAAGGCAGCATGCAATACGGTTAATGTAAAACATTTGTATTGTTTATCATGATGAAGTACATATTTGGAAATGTCCAAAATGGCTTAGTAAGTTTTAAAAAAGCTATATTAATCTCTCATATTAACACTATTTTGGAAGAGCCAAAATCTTTCAGTAAGTTGTTGAAAACAGCAGCTGAAAAATGGCCAAATAAAAGCATCAGATAATGAGATGAAAAGTTCTGTGCACTTTCTTCTAACATTAAGAAGATTGGAAATATGTTCACGGAGGAAATTTGGATCATCCATGATTTGGCACCTGAGAGGTTTGCATTCAGCAATTTGTAATGATTTGCTCCCCAAGTAGAAAAATAATTATTTTTGTTTAAAATCAGATTAATACCACATAACAATTGGAAAAGAAGCTAGATAGCGCATATACAAGGATGTTGCATTGAATCTATCCTGAAAACAGCATCCTACAAAAACAGAAAGAAAGAAAAAAAAGCCGCTCTATAGCCAACCATCTCAAGTTATTCCAGAAAGAACAAGATTTGTGGGCCATAAATAAGTTTATCATTGACATTCTATTGTGGACACCAAAACATGGACATATTTAGCATTGATCACCAATTCAAAACATACATTCAGCAAATATGTAAAGAAACAGGATGCTAATCTGAAGAGATAACAGATACAATAGATAATCATGAAGACTGGTGAAAAAGAGTCATAAGGATCCATGCAATTGGTATGCCTTGATGATGATGATGATGACTAGATGTGACAAATACAATGTTTGTGTCAACAATAAGAAAACAATGCTTATGCCCCAATCAAATACAAATATCGATATCTAAGCCAGAGGTACAACAAAAGAAAGTCCTGCTGTACATTTGATAAAATACAACCGGAATGCCCAATGTTGGAGAATTGTAACATGGTAACTGCACATCTTTACTGACTACAACATGGACATGTGACTGACAATATACTATATTGTCTATTGAGAAGCATCACTAACAGTCTAAATTCTATTCAGATAACTGAAATTCTTTGTGTTCCTTATGTTATGACCATATCACTTTCAAGCAAACCACCTTTGTACAAGTGTTGACTGTATGGTGTTCTTTACTAAGTAAAGAATGCCATGGTTGACTGCTAAATAAAGTCTCCTATTTCATAGCATCTCTAATAGTGGAGATGTTTGAACATGTATTCATTAATATATGAAATCATGTTCAAATGGGCTTCATATCAATATGCTGTGTGATAGAATTGAGTAACAGTGTTTTATTAGACATGAGTAAGGTATCCAAGTTATATATAAAGCAGCAATCAGGAAATCAATCAGATGAAATATCTTTGTTGAATTTGCTACTAACAATTGGATCAGGAATGGAAGGAAAAAGCACTTACAGCATTTGGAAAACTGTGTAGTTCTGAAATGTAACTGTTAAAAAGATGAACTTGTAATTTGAAAGATGAATAAATTTTGATATCAGTTTCATTATTCTATCTAGTCTAAAACTTCCTGTTTTATAAGACTGAACACCTTATTTATCAGTCAACCTACATATATGAGGAATTCAGCCCATTTCATAGAAATGTTTAAGAGAGCAGTAATGTCATTAATGGTTAGCTTTAATATGGTTAGATCTTTTAATAAAGTACCAACAGAGGAAGATCTGTTCACTCTATTTAAGCCAAATAATGATCTGTGTCTTAAAACCCATAATAACATCTCCACTGACAATTTAATAGTCATTATAGTTTTATATATGGATGACACATTTTCAGTTTTGGGTCCACTGTACATCAAAAACCTATTTTCCCACGTGATTTCTAATGTTTACATATAGTTTTTGAAAATCTTACTTTCAATACCACTCTGCTGAATCTTTGTTTGGTCTGACTTAGGTATGTGGATGACACATTTAACCTCTGGGCCTTACCCAGTAGACATACAGTTCGCAATGTACAAGGAGAATAATAACAAATTTCCTTTTTTGAACATCCTAATAACTTAGTAGAGTAGTTATTGCACTAGTGTATCCAAAAACCAACACAAAAGGTTGTATCTGAAGTTTAGTCTGAACCCTCCCTTATATTAAGAAAGATTTTTCTGCTTTCAACAACAGAAAAAACTATCACAACACTGATTACACAATGCTAAAACAATATTTATAGGATATAAATAACATCTTGCTGCATAAGTGACTCTCTTTTACTGTTTCTAAAACAAGAAAACAGAAGAATGAATTATGAACTTTGTAGCTACAGTAAAAAATATAAGAGGTGTGGCTGAAAGAATTTGTAGACATTACAACATTGGGGTGATTTTTAATTTAAAAAAGAAAAAAATTGCAATCTCCTCATTAAAGATTGCATTTTATAACTGAGAAATATAAGAAAGCCACTAAGATAGTATAAATATCGGGTATGGTGAACCAGGAGAGAGAAATGCACACATCCCCCACCCCCTCCTCCCTCTCTCTAAGAATACTGGGGGGGGGGGGGTAATTTGGAGAAAACAACAACAACAAAAAATATACATTAATTTGTTGACTATATGCATAAGTCAGGCCAGTATAGATTTCAGTGCAGTAAGGGGTTTGGGAATAATCTGTATAAATTAGAATCAACTGGAAGGAATTCATCGAGTTGGTATATAGCAACCACTTTCTACCACCAACATGTAAGGAGAATGAAAGAGATCAAACTGCACTTTTCCCCCATTACATTTAAAGGAAAGGGTCATGGTCAATCCTAGAAGCACCACCAAAAAGAAAAGCACCAAGGGAAATAGACAGGTTCTGGTACTACCCACAACTATGCATGATGAGCTCTAGGTTAATTGTCACTGTGCCAAACTTACAAGGAGCAAGGGGATCTTAGGTAAGCCACTTCTCTTTCCTTACAGATTGTTGACCTGAAGAAAACTAGAAGGAATGAGCTCAAACATGACGATAACATATAAGAGTAGCTAAATTGTCCAAACAAAGCTTCACATATGAAATTCACAGCTTTGCTCAGCAGAATGGAAGGCATTCTTCAAAAATAAAAATGTAAGACTATATTTGATAAAGAAAAATAGTCTGTGAAGTTGTTCTTCATCCATTTTACTCATCAATTCTGATCACTTCAGCACTTTTTTGGCAGAATGTTTCATAGTAATGAAGATATCATATCAAGAATTTTTTTTTATTTTTTATTTTTTTACATCAATAACACAAGATTATTTTTTTTAAATGAGAAAATTAAAAAAAATTTTAATGGTGGACAAATATCATTGCTGATAATGGTACTTATGTTTTGGAGTTAATAACCTAAATAAACTTATCTTTCCACTATAAACTATGTATGCCCTTTAAAGCACTGCTTGAATTCTGCAGTGATAAATAAACTGCAAACATTGCTTTTCAGAGACATTAAGAAATGTGCTTAAAATTAATCTTCTTTACTTTTAGTGTTACTGGCAAGTTCTTAATTGTCACTTGTATTCTATCTACTCTCTCCCTCCTGTCTAATCTGAGAGATTGGCTGCAAAGAAAATGACAAAAAAAAAATTTGAGAAAAATACAGTTAAAATGAACTTTCTTCACAATAAAAGTAATTCTTGAAAATTATTATTATTATTATATGATGATGACGAGGAGGAGGAGGAGAATTAATATTTATTTTAAAGCTATTCCCATCTCTTTGGTAACCCAATACAATAAAACAAACTTGTTTATAAAACCATCAAACCAATTTTAGGATACTAGCCTTATAAATATCAATGAAATAGCACAAATCCCAAAGAACAGAAAGCTTAAAATTAAGGGTAACAAATAGACACAAAATTCTTGCCTTGGTTTCTAAGTTTTTTAAATCATGAAATACAAGAAATTTCTTGAGCTCTTATTTTTTTTTTAGAATAGTTAAATGTATAGTGTTCATCTAACAGACTTATGAAGCCTTTTTTATGAACTAAAGATCAAATGACCAACAAGTGACAAACTGAAATGAAAAGAACTGAAGACTTAGTTTCATTCATTGAAAAATATCCATTCTATTCACACATATACATCTTTTGAAAAAATTAAAATGTATTTATTACTGCACATTTTTAATTTTTGTTATAATACACTGAAAAACAAGCCCATGCACACATCTTGAAATAGATTGACAAGGTCTGTCAGTTTAATTTTTTCTTATATTTTTCTAGTTTGTATATAATCTGTTACACATCTGGATCAAATTTATGAAAACTGTACAATGTTCTCAATATATTTCTTTCCCCATTTTTTGAGTACTTGAGCAAGTCATACATATAATGATCAACACATCACAAGAAACCAAAATATGACTATAAACATATGATAAATATTATAATATTAAAATACAATATATACTACATAGCACTCAATGCACAAAAAAAAGTAACAAAATACTCAATAATATTCTTACACAAGAGAAACAACCAGTATTAGACACACTATCTTTCACTGCAAGAGAAAGCATTTTAACATGTGTTTAAAAATTTTAAAGAATTATTATCTTCATCCTTAAGTATTGTCAAGTTTTATGAATTCTAATAGACAATTTTTTTTAAATATATATCTGTATACGGCAACTTTGAACAGATTATCTATAAATTTCATCTGGAAGTGTGATAAATTATATGCAAACTGCAAAATTGTAATAAAAATTAAACAGACAGACCCTGTCATCCATTTTAATCAGACATACTTGAATTAATTCTTGCTGCCTAAGTATACATTTAACTACTTGTATTGTTTAACTACATAATAAAAAATAGAATCATTGGTAGAAAATTTGAATTCTAATGATAAACTCAGAATCATTGTGGGGAGTTTCTAAGATGATCAAACAGAAATATACTCACTGCCAATATAAAGCAATATCTACAGCATTTATATCAAGAAATACAAAGCTGTATTTATGTTCTCAATGGAGTTTTCTTGATGAAATCAATTTTCAAAATTATCAGAACCTCAGAAGACAATGCTATTTAGATTAAAAGCTGTCTTTCAGTAAAAGGTTCAACATACTATACTCTTTAATGATATCCAAGTGTCATACAATTAAAATACTTTTACATCTTAATTCAATTTATCTAAGATAATGAGTTTTATAATAAATGCTTCTATTGTAGACCCTAAGAATTAATGATAAAAAAACATTATTCTTCACTACATAATTTAGGCATCATCATATACTTATTAAAAATGCTAAAGCTGCAAAAAGGTTTTAACAAAAAGTTTTCTTTAATCTGCTAGTGTGAATTAATGAGTAAGAATTTTTTATGTTTATTCTTATTTGGGTGATGTGTTTTATCAATGAAATGTTTTTACTTAAGTTTTATATTACTATTCCATTTGTATTGGAATTGATATCAAGCTCTATCCATCATTTCTTCTTTTTCAATTTTAAAAATATTTCTAATTCTGAAAAAATAGAGAAATAAAGAAGTACCTGATATTTTAATTTTATTTATTCAAAGCTTTTATAAAATGCTTCTTTTATAAGCAATCTGATCAGAGTTATTAATCTCTGACTCAAAAACAGTTCATATATTTAACCTTTAACACTGCATTATTAATATTACTTCCTTTTCGACAGCATTCTTTTTCAAGGCCTCTCAATTGCAGTAACTCAAAGGTGTTTTCTGTTGCCATAGTAGGATGTGACAACACATATATGAAATTCATATTCAAATTCAGAGATCAGAGTCACCTTTAGCGGCAGGATAAACTTTTTGCACAGCAAATGAAGTCAAATACAGAGTGATAAAGTTTAATATTTCTTATATTTATAATAAAATGTATTCCATGATTGAAGGTATCACATTTTATTTAATAGTCATCCAGCTGCAGTATACTTTATCTATGGCCATTTATGATCTCATTTGCACATTTCTACAGAAGAGGCAAGAAAATATTTCATCTCTGAAAAGTTATTTATGTATGTAACAAATTTTATATAACTTCTTCCTCAGTTACAACTATTATAACCAAAATAAGTGTAATTCAAAATATATAAAAAGTATGAGAATAAGTTATAGGTAATCATATTGATTGATAAACAATTGTTGATAAATGACAATATTTCAAAGTTTATTTTCATCATCTCAAGAGATTAACATAATAGATCAAAGAATATCAAAATATCAAAAGCATCCTGTATAAATGCTTAAAAATGTAACTATAAAAATATCTATAAATTTTGGTAACAATTCTAGCTTTTTAATATTTCAGAAAAAGAAAAAAAAACAAATTAAAAATTTTAATGACCTAACAAAGAATTTTCTCTTTTCATCATTGAGGATAACAGTTATATAGGAATGGCTGTGTTTCAAGAACTACAATGAACAAAATTTAATTACTTGAACATGCATAACTCCTTTATAAAAACTTTAACTTATTTTTTGGAATTTTAATTTTTTTAAATCTTTTAATAAAAATTACAAATTTAAATTATAATTTTGGACTAAAATATCACTTCATCTGTAGAAATCTAGTAAAGTGTATTATACATTTTGCTACGCAAAACACAAAATGTCTTTAAACAAATTTTGACAGGTGAATTGTTAATGGTCATTCAGAAATGATATATAATTTGTATAACTAAATAGTACTTATGATTATCATGGTTTTCAAAATTCTGGAAAGATGTGATAGTTTATGCTTTACTTTCTTTTCTCTATCTTTATTACAAATATTTTCTTTTTTCTGTTACTTAATCAATTTGTCCATTGTCATTTCTAATTCCATTTTCATTATTAATATATCCTATTATCATCTCAACAGCAAACAATCAAAAGACATTTCAAAA
Organism: Acanthosepion esculentum; assembly: GCA_964036315.1. Taxonomy (NCBI): domain Eukaryota; kingdom Metazoa; phylum Mollusca; class Cephalopoda; order Sepiida; family Sepiidae; genus Acanthosepion; species Acanthosepion esculentum. Next base: position 60,286 of record CAXIWW010000999.1, read on the forward strand.
TTATTTTTCAGTGCTATACTTCCTAGTAACAGGCTTGCATTAACACAAAAATTTTAAAATGCATACAAAGTAAAATATGTAAAAATTAATTCTGTCTTAAATGCATATCTACTTAAAAGAAACCTTATGGGTTTTAACATATAATGTAAGAAGAAATTGAGTATTTATATTGTTTACTTTTTTCAGTTTCAAAAAATTAAAATATTATAAACACAAAAAAATCTCACAAAATTCACTATGAAGATAAAAGAAAATTGGACAGTAATTATTACATCTTAAAAATGATTGTCTTAACATATGACGATAAATTTATGAATAGTGTTTAGAAAACATCATGTGATGAATTTACAATTTAATACAAATTTAAACAAAAAAATTTTAATCAGACTTATAACTGAATATTTAATGAAAGAAAATTTGAGCTAAGTGTTTAGTCTTGAAACTTCAGAAATCTACTGGGACACTGTATTGACACTGATTATAGAGAAAAAAGAGTTTAGTAAGAAATCAATGATTAATCAATAAAACTGCTCTAATACAATGAACTGTTTCAGTAACAGTACATTGAAGCAAAGCTCTGTTTTGCTCATAGTCGAGGAAAATAGAAAATATGATGAAAAATTCCATTACATGCCTTTATATACCAATGAGTATGAAAAATTTTGTTGTGAAAACCAAAATGGAGAAGAATACTGAAAATTTTGGATCAACCTAACAGAATTTATCTGGTTAAAGAAAAGCAAAATTTATAAAATTCATTATCAATATTTTGCTCAAATAATGAGAAAAAATATGAAAATATTTTACAACTTTGTTTTCTTTTGATAAGTAATAAGTGACTGTACTATGTTCATTTGTTATAATTGCTTAAAAGACATTTTTCTATCAGCATCACATGGAGAAGAGACAGAAACAAAACCAAAATTTAAGAAAAACATGAAAATAATTAAGTAATTACACAAATTTATGACTTTAAATAGCAATAAACAAGCACTCTTAACATGATAAATATAGCTATGACATGACATAAACAACATAAATTTTTATTAAAAGTTTATATGATTATACAGAATTCCAATAATTTAGAACTTTTAAAATTTATCTTCAGAAGACATAATTCAGATAATATTTTCTGATGTTTCATTTAATCAGGCTGAAGTAAAAGTATCTTAATTATATTCACACTATACAACCTTTATTAAATATGTAAATAAATATTAATAATAAAGTTCTAAGTGGTACTTGAACCAGCACTCAGACCAGAGTATATAATCTAGTTGAATATAAACAAATAAAATGTAACTAGTAACATGGCTGAACATGTCAATGTGGTCTATTATTGAATCATCATCAATAGCATTCTCAAACTTCAAATCTATTTTATTCAAGATAATTGTTTACAAAATCAAAACAAAAAATACCAGGAGCATATAAATATATGTTCCATAGTTTTCCAAATGATATTTAATGACTCACATATTATAAATTTGTATAGCTTCAATAACCATGAGTTTTATTATATCACTGTCTGAAATTTTGATCAATGTATTCTCCAATACTTATCAGGTGATATAACATAAAAAAGTAATTTCTAACCTACTGCTAGAATGACAATATATCAAATAGAAAACTTAAGAAATGTATCTTAGATAACAAAGACCAAAGTGCACATATGAAATTCAGTTAAAATCTCAAACACAACCAAAAAAAGTCATAATAGTCTGAAAAATAAAATAAGTACTAATAATATCCCAATACACATTTCAAACATTACTTACTATAAAAAAATAAAAAATAAATATATTTATTAATAGATATTGTATTTTCAATAATCTATACTAAGAAAGTATTGCAAAAAAATATTAACAGTTAAAATGTACCAATTACCAGTTGAAACTGAAATATTTTCATTGTCTTTGACTCAACCGGTATAATACTTAAAGCCTTTACTCAAATACAGTATTTACAAGTAACATTCTTCATTTAACAATTTAACTTCTGACAAATTAGATACCATGGCTTACTGTCACAAATAATAAAATCAATTTCATACTGCACTGAAATAAATGCTCACATTTTTAGGGCATTTTAAATAATTTGAACACAATGTTACTATTCATCAACAGCTATTTTATTTGAGAAGAACCAATCTTTTTTTGTTTTCAAAGATACAGTTAAAAAGCTACCAATATTTTATGACTGCTGAAGGTTAAAAATTGAAAAGCTACATTTGCTCTGGTTTTTAAATAAGAGTAATGACAAACCAGCCTCACTTCCTCAGCACAAAAGATCAAAACAAACCTTGTAACCCTAATTTTAATGGTTTAAAGGATCACTGAATAACCCCTTATGACTGGTAATAATCACTATTCATAATCCATTTTAAATGGTTTTTAAATAAATAGTTCTTAAAGTTTCTCAAGGGCATACAATATTCTTGAACATATAGAAATTTGCTATAGCTTGTACCAAACTGTTACTAAACTAAAATACCTCCATGTGCCTTTGGTTTTAAAATACCATTCCCTAAAAGAAAAAATATGATTAAAGAATTTTGTTTTCTCAAATTGAAATTATAAATTTCATTCCAATTCTCTCATAGTTTATTCAGAATTCAAATTTTAAACCAGCAAATGTCAAATTCTTTACATAGAAATACCTATTTCTTTTAATTCATTAAGTTTGTCTAAATAAGAAAGATTTGAAGATATAAACAGAAAAAGGTGACTCAATGTGATTGACCATTTGTAGCAAAAATAATTAAAGACTTCTAGAAATACATCTGAAACTGATACTTAAAATGCATTTTAATCAGATAAAACTAACATTTTCCTGATAAATTTAAAAAAATAGTTTTTGATAGTCTCTTTTTCTTGAGCTGAAAGAAAAATAAAAAAAAATTGATTTTTATAGTTCTTTTTCCCCCATTTGGCAGCTTGAAAATATTTGAGGGATTTCTAAAATCTCAAGTGAATATGTAAAAACTGTCAAGTAATCCAACATCTGTCAGCTGAGGAAAGAAGGAAGATAAAACAACATAGTACTTACAATCTGTAAGACTTGTTACTCCTGCCAATGTTATGATAGGAACACTAGGAATTTCACCATTCATCATGTGATTTAGTACATCCTTTTAAATATATGTCACATCTGAAAATAAAGTTAGATATAAAAATAATTAGAAGTCATTTTCTTATTGTACATAGTTGTAGCGGCAATTTAACACATTTTCTTTTACAAGTATTCATTAAAAAAAAAACACTGAACAAATTAAGAAAACATTGTACTAAAAGACAAAATATGTAACAGTATAAGAAGCCCCTACAAAAAACAAATCTGATGTTTTGTCATTCTGTCAGATTTTAGGAAGTTGCTGTGACCAATAATTTTGCATCACCCTCTTTATATACCATTTACCAGCCTTGCTTTTATAAAAGGCTTCAGGCTGTGTAATTTATGTGTTATCAGTAAATGGTCTGACAATATACTGATTTGGAAAATTGTAACAATAAAAAAATTTATTACCCTAGGACAGTTTACAAAAATATGGGCAAAAATGATAAATTTAAAGTTAAATACAGACATGGATGAGCCAAAAGTAAGTTTTAAATCTATAAGATTTGACCAATAAAATATTGGTACACAAAGCTGTAGAGAACAAAGTCCCCTTCACTAAAAAAACAAAAACAAAAAAAAAAACACATTAATACAATTAAACATGTAAAATTCTTATAGAAATTTTCTATTATATAAGTGAATGTTTACTGGCATGACAAATCAAAGTGAATTAGTATACTTTATATGACTGCACTTTGAAAGAATTGCAGCTGTAGTAAAAATAGTGAAAGTAGGAATTAATTAAAAAGTGTATTCAGTGTTAGATCAATTTTGAGGGTGTCAACTCGTTGTTTACGGTAAAGTTCAAATTCTACTCAACATAGCATATAGATATGAAAGTTGCACCAAATATGACTGAGTTTTTCATTGCCCATACATTTTTTTCATTATTACATATCACATCAGGTATCAGGTAATCACAAATGAAAATCTTAGGACCTTTAAATGAACATAGTGAATAAATTCTTTTTAATCATATTTTAAAACAATTATGCAATTACAATTTAAAGAATTATGAAAAGAACTTTAAAAATGTATTTCTACTGATGCTGAATTAGTGATATAAATGAAATGCAGCTATTAATTTTAAAAGACAGTTATTAACATTTAAATAGAGCTCACAAATATTATATTACTAATTTTTATATTATTAAGTAAAATTCATCATCCAATAGACATGCATAAGACTGTAAAGCCTAATATACACATGAATCTTTCAGTACATCAAAAACTTTTCAAAATATTTTTCGGATTTAATGGCACACTAATCCATGCTTCTCAGGTGACTTCTTTTCTTCTGTAATAACTCCTGGAATTGTCTTATAAATCTCATCATCTTTTTAAATGAATTGCTTTCTTATTCAATTCAGTCATTGGTTCCACATGAACATTAATATTTATCTCCAATTCTCCAATATTCCAAGAATCAGCAATGCCATGTGAAATAGTTTAAAAATGGAATTATTATTTAAGAATGGATAAGAAGGCAATTTAAGCAATATTATGGTAAAATCTTCAAGATATAAAATATATCAAAGGAATTTCAACTCATGTGTTTTTATTAGAAATATTTACAGTAATTATTCGGTGGTGAGAGATTTTAATATACAACTCAAGTGTTCATCATGTTATAAATACATTTATATAATAATATAATTATATATAGTTATCCATTTGATTGCAGGTAAACAAAGACTGCCAGGAGTCATAGGAAACCTACAACCTCAAAAGAGAAAAAAATATGAAGTTATGGAGTGATAGGAACACAAGACTAGAAATTTGGGGGGGGGGGAAGAACAGAGATCAAAGGATAATAAAAACAAAAGTTGCAAACATTGACAAATTAAGAATAAGAAAAAAAAAACTGGCTTTAAAGAAGTTAGAAAATATTTGAGAATAATTAAAAGGGTAGACTGACCAGCAATAAAATATTTGAAAAAACTTGTTACAAATGTAAACAGAGAAAAGATATAAAATATTAAGAACATTGGCTAAAAACATGTAAGCAACCAAAATGCCATCTTTTTAAAAAGAAACTTAAGTTGAACAAAGAAGTACATGAAAAACTAATTTCTCAACCATAAATTTTGGTGATGAATGTAAATCTATATGGGACAAACTTGATAATTGAGCTAGAGGGTGGGTACTTCAACATTAATGAGAAGATAAGAGAAGAAAGAGTGAGTAATGTCTTAAACTAGTATCATAGGCAGTAAATTTATAGGTTCATACAAAATTAATGATGGTGTCAAATGCAATGAATTACTAAGAATTCTTAGACAAGATGCTTTCTGAGAGGTACAGATCACAAACAAAAGAACATATTCATACCAGACAATACTCCCGTATATTCTACAAAAAAAATATAGAAAATAATGGTCAAGTAAATATTTCTGGGAAGTAATAAAAACAATTTAAGTAATATTAAAATAAAAACAGTAGAAAAATGAACAAAATCAATGAATGAAAGACTAATGTAGGTTAGAGATTGTCAAGGAGTCTATATAAACATGAAAATGATAAAATAATGTATTCTGGTATATTAAATATTGAGATAGTCAAGTATATATTTCTATAGCCTGTATATTATATTGTTTTTATAATAAAACATGACACCTCCAAAACAAGTTATAAGGATAAGATATTATAAACTGAAACTGGCACAATGTAGTACTCAGTATATCCTGAAAATTTTACAGATATCTGTTGCTTAATAACAATTTTATTATGAAATCAATCAGCAACTTGAATAATAAAATCTAACAGCATATACACTCTTCAAAAAGTTTAACACATTTGCAATTTGAAGTAAAATTCTGATACTAATGCTTTCAGTTAAAATGTTTTACTGACAAATATACAATTGGCAATTTATAAAATTTTCTAAATTAGTTTGGAAACTCTTTGTTTATTAAAGATATAAAAAAAATACAAATTTCTAGCAAAATTTAATTAAAAAATTAAACCATTAATAGAAAAAAGCAACACAGTTTCCTTGATTAGATAATTTATATCTCTTATTATTTCTGTGTCTGTATGCTGGACAAATAAACAGATAGGATTTGAAAATTTTTTTCTTTCATATGAATAAAGGAATACCCTTTTGCTTCTAACAGTGCTTTATCATTGGATGTGATATCTTCTCCAACTCTTTCATGCTATATCTTGGCTTCTACCAGAAGCTTAGAGGCACACTCTCATCAGTATGTGAACCGTTCCAAGCAGCGCTGCCACCTGTGCACTCCCAATGACATCAAGTGTCCCCCGGGCATCTTGTGAGGCAAAATGAAAATAAACCTGAGTGCACCAATCATAAAAGGGACAGCTTTAGTTGGTGTTTGGTACATTTCTCTGATTTGACCTGCTAGTCTTGGTACTTCTGTATTTTTACCTGCTCCACCATCATGATATTCTTATCCTAAGGTTAACCAGCACCTATCAGGTATCATTCATGGCTGCTACTGTGCACATGTCTTATATCAAGGTGTTTGCTCTCTAAATGTTTGTTAGTCAAGATGACCATATCTACATGAGCTTCACTTGTTCTTTCTCAGATGATGATGGTGATAATTATCATTATTATTATAATAAAATCTGATAAAACAAAGAATCTCTAACATAAATTTACTATTGTGAATGTTTAATTTTTTTACTTGATATTTAGAATAATTATCACTTATCTGCATTCCATTGGGAAATCATTCAAGAATTCTAGATATCATGCAAAAATAAAATTCTTTGTAACCAGGTAAGACACAAAATTAACATTTAGGCATACAGATTAGTTGTCAAGTACAGCATTAAAAATCATCAGCATGACTAATTCAAAATAAAATTCCAAACTGAAGCTGCAATAGTCACTAGATGTAGAAACACTTACCAATAGTTTAAACTTTCACAAAAGAACTTATCTCATTTTTGTTTTTAAATCGAAACATCTGACATGAAGTGAAGAGATTATATTGAATCAATTGCTAAGTCTGCTGTTAGGAAAGTTGGTTCACTAAGTCGTGCTAGACAGTTTTTCTCAACAAAATCTATCTTCCATATTTATAAGTATACCATTTGTACTTGCTTTCCTGCACCTTCTCTATAAATACTTTCATGGTAAATTTTCTGATGAAATTTTCTCTATGGTACCTAGGTTTTATGAATTTAAGTGCAGTCCTAGATTGGCAACAAAATCTCATCAATTTACAGTTGAATTGTCTAGAGGCAACCATAAGCTCTATGTTAACAGTTTCTTCTATCACATTTCTCACTTGTGGAATTCTCTCCCAGCTTTTTGCTTCCCAGGCAATTTTGATCTTAAAAAAATTTAAATGCAATGTCAATCATTATTTTGTCTTCTTAATTCCTATTCTTTTATTGTTCTCTCCCCTTAATGGTATTTCTTTGTTTTTTCATATTCTCTAGCACTCAGTAACCCCTTGTCTTAGCAGCTTAATTGCCTTGCTTGAGGTAAAATGATTGAAAAAAATTCTTAAACTATTAAAATAGGCTACACTATTCAACCATAAATTATTAAAATCTTTAGATGTAGATTTGAAAATAAGAAAAAAAAAATTTTTGATTTTTATTAGTCATGTAGAAAATATAAACAAAGAAATTTCAAAATTACTTACATAATGCCGATATTTTTCAATAGTATTGGTAAATTCTTATTAGTCTAGAACTTAAAGGAAATTTATCTAGGTGATGCAAATCTACTTGTTTATTAAATATATCATAACTGATACCATCACCAAAATGATAACCCAGCTCTATCTAGGAAAAGATAGTTTTCACAATCATCATTTCAATTTATCTTTTGTTCATATATAATTAGTCTTATCTGTGATGCATATCTACATATATGTAACATAAAAAATTTCATTATTTATCATAAAAATTTTAGGATTATTGGTTAACTAGATATATACTGAATTTGGCACTAAAAACAAACTGAAATATAAAATGATTTTTCAAGAGTTAAATATTAAATTATATGAGGACAACCTCTTATTTATTTACTTATTTGCATAGGATTAAAAAAAAAAAAATCTCATCATAGGAAAAAAATTCTCCCTTTTTACACATTTTTAATAAAAGGGTGACTCAATGGGTCATAGGATTATCTTGTAAAAAGCAGTATTGGAGGGATAAATTCAAGGATATAGTCAAGTAAGTTATGAGGTCAAGTCTATTGTTTTATGTTAATCATACTCTAAAAATGAATTATTCAACTTGGCAATTAACTAATAACCTGAATAACACACTTAGTTACAAAAGGAAAAACAAATAAATGATCAAAAGTGCTTTTTTAATTTTTTTATTGCTACTTTTTTCAGTAATCTTAAATAGCAAAAAATCATATTTTTTTTTTAGATTAAAATGTATTTTATCAGATAAAAAATAAAAATCAATTAAAAAAAAACGAAAAAGATGTTACAAATCTGAAGTTTCATAATTCTAGCTTTTAATGTTTTGAAGTCAGACTTGGAATATGTTTTGTTTATTATAAATGACTGAGTCTACCAAATTATAATAGCAACTACAAATAGCAATTTGTAATATTCAATAATTATAGATTATAAAAATAATATAAATGATAAAATAAAAGAATATTAAACATTGTTAATTTTTTTCATCAAAAATCATATTAGCAAGAAAGCAAATAGTAGCATAGCCAAAAACATCTTCAGAAAGAAAGACTACCCACTTGTTTATAGGGATTATATTTATGAAGACTGGAACAATATCAGAAAAGTTGGATTTCAAACTCATGTAGAATAAAAAGATGTCTAAATATTAGTAGCTTAATTTGTTTTAAATATACAAGTTCTGTCCAGAAATGATGAAGTCATTCAATATTAATGAAAAAGTAGTCTACTTCAGTCCCCTTCAACATGCTGCCTTTGTGATCCCCAACACCTACACTTATACTAGCTTCCTTTCCACTTTTCAAAACAGTTGACATAATTCACTCACTGTAGGGATCATCACCAAATATCACATCTTTTACAGTTTAACATATCCCTTTTAACAGTAATTTTAACTTAGGTAGGCTTGAGAGATCTGGCTGATGCAATGATTTGCCAAAATAATCTGTATGAATTCTGAAGAATGGCTGGATATTTCCCAGACAGCCCATGGAATCTTCAAAGCTTTGGGGAAAGCCAAAAGTTACAGGGAGTCAAAACTGAATGGGAAATGGGAGGACTAACATAACTGGATGATGCAATGTTTTGCCAAAATAACCTGTATGAAATGTGAAAATGGCTGGATACTTCCTAGACAGTCCATGGAATCCTCAAAACTTCTAATTCTCACACTGCCAATCACTGATTTTCCCTCCTAAAGACAGCATGCATTCAACATTTTTGCAATGTTTTGCTCTCATTGATGGCCTTCTAGAACATGAATCAATTTCAACAGATTTCATGCCAAGTTTTAAGTGATGGCACCAAAGTTTTATCTCAGCTTCACTCATTGATTCATCCTTGAAAGCATACGTAATTATCTGAATAATTTCTGTGGATGAATGTCAGTTTCAAGCAAAATATGATGCATAGTCAGTGAATGCAAGTGTAACACAACACAAGCTCACTCAATTAAGTAACTCTAATTGAGTGTTCAGGCATACACAATAAGGTTCCTCTTGATTGGTTGCTAAGTTACATCAAACAATGCAAGTAGTTCTTGGCTAAATACTTTCTGGACAAATCTTATATATATATTTTTTTCATAATCTATTAGATTCATATCTGTTTGAGCATATTTTCTATTCTTTGTGAGATGACAATATCTAGGCTATTTTCTACAAGTTAAATTACATTCTCATAAAATAATTGAAAATGTGGTAAAATCAACCAAAATTAAAGAAAAACATTTCACTCAATACTAACTAAAGCACATTTATAGCATTAAAGGCACCAGTAACAATGTAGCAATAATTTGTAATCATTCTTAAGGCAAATCAAGAGTCCTATCCAAATATGTTAAGTCGATATGGCAAAGGGAAAATGAACGAGAATGGACAAAGACTCTCTGAATTCTGTTGGTACTACAAATTGTGTGTGATAGATATCTATTTCCAGAACAAGGCTTGCCGCAAAGCATCCTGGAGACACCCAAGGTCAAATCATTGGTACCAGCTGAACCTATTCATCATCAGACATGGCTCCTTAACTAGTATCTACAACACCAGTGCTCACTATACTGACTTCAATACTAACCAATCCCTGCTCTCCTCAAAGCTAAAGCTAAAACCAATTAAAGAAAAAATGCTAGCTAAGAATTAATAAGTTCACCTATCCAACCAAAAATCAGTTCATAAAGATGTTAGTAGAGATCCTTCCTAGTGGCACAAAAGACAGATGGTATTTGTAGTGACATAGGCAAAATGAACTTGCCCTATTTTGCACAGAGTCAAACTACTAGTAATAAGTCAGTCATCACATCACACAGGAAGAACTTCTACTTCACAGACTAGAAAACACTGCAATATGGTATCACCGATAGGATCTCAAATACAATTGGACGAGCTAGACTTTGTGGAAACATGGATTCATTGTTTTGCTGCCCAGGTGCAGACAAAGAAATTTAAAAAGATCACAAAGTTGCAGGAAGGGAGAATGAGATTACAGATCTCTTTTTGGCTTTGGCAGGATGTGAGGCCATCAGAAAGATCTCTGTCATGGTGTATCCCAGAGAATTGGAAGGTTTGACCTTTTCATAAATATTGGACATTATAAAGAGAAATTTGCAGCCAAAAAAGAAGTTAGTTTTTGCTGAGAGGACAAAAATATCACAAGCAAACAAGAGTTGAATAAAACAATAATACAGTATGTATACAAGCCATGAGAGGCTATTACATTTTGTGGGTTATAAAAACTTGGCACTCGAGAAATGACCATTGAAGAGTTGATACAGTTGAGATTAATTAAAGGTTTGTGTGATGCTTCATACAAACACAGAACTTTAGAACAGTTACAACTGATTAAAATGTTCTTGGATGGATTTTTAGAGTTTCTGCAGCAATTAGAGTTAATTGAAAAATTCAATACATCCAAGAGTAATGCTGAAGCTTAGAACATATTGAATTACCTTGTGTGATGTAAATACTGTGATAAAATGTATGAACAGAACAAAAAAATCTGTCCAGCTTTAGGATAAATATGCAGTCATTGTGAAAAAAAAGATTCCCTTTCCAGTCTGTGTGTAAGCATAAAAGAAAAATAGAAAGGGTAGAAAATTTAAACCCCCTTCAGGAAAATGCAAATATATTTGTGATACAAAGACATAAAGAGAAAAATGCCAGAGAAAAAAACTAAATTGAATGGTATAACTTTTCTTATGCAAGTAGATACTTGAAGTGATATCACCCTAATCCCAATAAATTTCTGGGATTGAACGGGCAAAACCAAATTAAAGAAAAGTTGGCTTAGACTAAAACACTTCGATGGCTCTTTCATCAAAACATTAGATTGTTTTGATGGAACTTCAAAAATTATAGTGAAATATGAAAAAGTCATGGAATCATGGGAACAGATGTCTTGAAAGTGGATACAACCAAATTAATTAACAGTGTGAAGTTGGAAAGTAATGACATGAGATATTAAAAGGATATAAAGCAAGCATTCAATTAAAAAAATAGTCAACTCTTTTACTTTGAGTCTCAGACTGCCCATTCACAGGCTACCTTTAGTAATTGCTAAACTGAAAATAATGGTGGAGTAAGGAATTTTAGAATATGTTCCCTCTGGTAGTAGTAATTGGGCCTCACCCATTGTTGTTTAATGAGAAGCTGATGGAGATTTAAGAATATATGGGGATTACAAAATAGGAGTAAACCACAAAAGATTTTCCCCAACTTGTTCTCTATTACTAACATTGAAACTGATATTCATGATTTGTCAGGAATTAAATGCTTGGCAAAAACCAGATACCCAGATACAATTTGATGAAAAATTTAAAGAGCTCACTATGGTTAACTCTCCAACTCTCCAATAAGTTTGCTCAGATAGAAGCATATGCCTTATGGTGTAAAAACAGGAAGTGCTATTTTTCAAAGAGCCATTGGAAATGTACTAACTGGTGATATTAAGAATATGATCATCTATCCAGACAATATATACACCCTGTCTGAAGTTATTAAGCAAATCATCAATAATTCAAATTTGGTTTTAAAAAAAAAAAACTTCAATAATTCAAATTTGGTTTTAAAAAAAAAAAAAATTGTCAAATTTTAAACAATCAATTTAGCTGTCAATATAAAGCCTGAGTTAAATTTTTAGGTAGTATCAATATGTTTTATTGAAGTTATTGAAGTAATTTGGTGTATTCTAAAAAACTGCCATCTGAAGTTATTAGGCAAAACTAAATAATCACATTTTACTTCAATAAAAAGGTAATAAAATCATCAAAAATTGATCAGCACCTATAATAGAACAAATAACACATAAGTCTTTGAATCTTTTACATTTTAATATAGTGACCTTTTCTCAATAACAGCCACTAATCTAATTATCCATTGATTTTGTTAGATTTATGTCCTTTGTTGATCTTTGGCTTAATTATTCTTGGGAATCTAAACTGTCTTTCTTGGTGCGTGTCTTGATTTCTTCTTATAGGGGACCTAGGTCATTTTCCTCTTCCGACTCCTCGTCAGATTTATGGTCATTATCATCCATAGATTGCTAAGTTTCACTGCTGAATTAATTATTCCTGTCCTCCCCTTCATGTTCTTCACCTTCAGACTCTTCATCCATTTCTATATCCTCAGGTTCCATTCTGCTTCTGAATTGATCTGCACCAGGCAATACATTTTGTCCATTTTTTGTTAGAATTACTACAAAGTTTACATTCTCTTTATTAGATTCGTCTTTTTCCCCCCCCCCATACACGTTCACTTGTTGAAAATGACATTGTTATGGGAGCTCTAATCTGTCTACCCATTAATGCAGAGGGACTTTATAGTTTGCTGGCATGTGGAATTGTCCTATAGCTTAACAGTAATCTTGGTAAGTAACTCTCTATATTATCATTAAATGGGAAAAATGCTTTTAGTCCTATTTTCACACTCAGCTCCATTCTTTCTGCAATTCCATTCGATTGTGGGTGGTAGGGTGGTGTTTTATACAGGACACATCCAATATGCTTTAGCCATAAACACAGACTTACCTGGTGCGTTATCTGAGAGAAAAGTTTTAGGAACCTAATTCCTTGAAAATATTGTTCTTAATATTTGTTTTAAAGTGGTGGCTTTTCTGTCAGCAACTTTAATTACTTCAGGCTATCCTGAAAAGGAGTCCACTAAAATTAAAATAAAATGAAAAATAGCCCCATGCCTTTAATATGGGCATGATCCATGTGTACCTGAGCGTATGGTTCTTTTTGTTTAGGCCACAACTGAATTTTGTTTTACCGAAAGTTTTTATTTTTATTTCAGCATATTTTGGACATCTTTTTACATAGTCTTCTACATCTCAAGAATATCCTGGCCACTACGCTTGTAATTTTCATCTCATTTGTGTCACTATTATACCACAATGTACATCATCATGTAGACCTTCTAGTACTTCTTTTCTTAAACTTTATGAGGGTATTATAATATCTCCATTGCATATTGTCTTTCTTTACAGTTAATTTATGACTTGATTCTTTGTAGGGTCTTTCTGCCAGTGAACAATTGCTCCATGTGTTTCTTTTCATTCTGAAATTCTAGTTAACACTGTATTTTGTATGGTTTCCATTCTCAGATGATTTAGGAGTAACACATCCCTTTCAACCCGGTGCAGTATTTTATCTTCTGAATTTTCAGACAGTTCTAATTTTTTACTGTTAAAATTTAGTCTGTATAGTGCATTCGCATGTGGAATTAATGTTCAGTTTTACAGATATGATGTTGAAATCAAAGGCCATGAGTTTTACAGCCCATCTTATAATTCTAGAAGATGTGACTTTTGGTAATTCCTTTCTGGGGTTAAATATAAACTCTAATGTTTTGTGATCGGACTTTAACAAAATTCTTTGTCCTAACAAAAAGTTAGAAGTTCTTTCTGTGCTCCATACTATTGCTAACACTTCTTTCTCAATATTTGAGAGGTTAGCTTCAGCTGACATTAATTTTCTCAACAGGTACATTATTGGATGACCTTCTCAAGATAAATTGCAGTTACAGCATATTCACTTGCCATTTCCATGTTATGTAAGGGGAATGAATCAGATCTGATGATTCACACCTACTTTGTAGTCAATGTCACTTCTTTCTTTTTTTGGATCAAAGATTTTTGCAATCAGTTTTCTTATTAGTGCTTTTTTAAGCTTTCAAAAGCTATATTTTGCCTTTGAGTTCATTTAAATTCTGTCCTCTTTTTCCATAATTCTGCAAATGGTTATGTTAGGTCACTGTATCTAGGTATATATTTGCTATAAAAATTGGTCAATCTCAAAAATGATTCTAATTCTTTTTATTTTTGGTGTAGATACTTCCGATATTTTATTTATCAGTTTATTGCCTGGTGAAATTCCTTCTTTAGATATTTGGTATCCCAATTTAACTCACATTTATCATCATACCATCATTTTTTAATTTGTTTAAAATGTGTTCATTTTTTTTTTTTTTTAATTCCTCTTTACTGTAAGCACCTATTCCTATATTGTTTTGATATATGATTATATTTTTGTCCCACTCTGATAGAAATTTTTCAACTGCCTTTTGAAAAATATGGCTTGATGTCTTAACTCCAAATGGAAGACAAGTCCATCTTTGTAAGCCTATTGTAATGACTTCTTTAAATTTTGGTTACTAGCAGACTTCGTCCACTTGCTATTGCTTTGCAAAATAAGATATATACACTACTTGAAATCTTTGAAACAAAAATTTTAAATGAACATTTCATTCATAAATTAGCGTTAGCATAAATTAGTTAAGGAAAGTTTTACAAATAGATGCCAACTTGCTAAAGGCCAAGTAAAATGCAAATTTCAAATACTTTTCTGCACTATATAAGACAATAATTTAAAGAGAACTATTTTTGGTATAAAAATCAAAACAATCCTCGAATAAAAGAACAATAATGAGGGACAGTTAATTAATGAAATAATTTTTTAAAATCAATATGCAAATCAGTTAAACCTGTAGATTGATATTGCCTAGAAATAGATAATATATAATACCGATATTGAGCTTTTAATGTGTAAATTCCTCTCAGTGTGTAACTTACTCTTTTTGAGTAGTTACATGTCTACTTATCATCTCTCAGTTGCGTCTCTGTATTTAGGCAGAGTGCACTCAGGGGCGACTCCGTCAAAGGACAGAGTCACAAATGAGGATAATTATACTGAGAGGTACCAGACATGGGGAACAGCTGCCCAGGGCAGTGCCTTCTCATTGCACTAGAGAGAGGGAACGGTCAGTGGGATAGGGGAATTTTTTTTGTTCATAGCCCAGGTGTACACGCTCAGGCTTCCCACATTAAACCGACCTTTTGTCACAACGCAATTTTGTGAGGGGTTGAGTAAATACCAAATTACTATAGAGCTGTGGCTTTTTAATTTCAGAATTTGTGGGAGAATTGAGCTCCAATTTCACATTTATTCATATAGATTCCATAATATAGGTTTTACTTAATGAGCTATTATTTTTCTCCGACTCTTCAAATATTGAATGTATAGCTAATTCTAATTTCTATTTTCCCATCTTTACACTCTATTAATTTTGTCTTAATAAATTGTCCCCTTTTCTGTTACCCATGAAATAAAAATAATTGTTTGTACAGAAAATAAGGATCTACATACATCAAATCGTCTTTAAATTAATTGGCAGCAGAAGAATTATCGTTGAACTTTTTTAAAGGGTAAGCTTAAATATTAATTCAATACTTAAAAGGCAGTAATCAATTTTGAGTTCTGTAGTTTATTGATGGCTATCGCATCTACTACTCCCTAACTCTTGAGATGATGGCTAAACCAAGAGTCCTCCACAGGAGCTAGCTTATATGCTGCCCAATAGGGTGGCTTTTAAGCTAGTTTATAATAAAACATGCACTGCAATTTGGGATACAAAAGGAAAATGAGTTGCTCCACTTGAACCATGAAAGCAACAGTAATGCCTAGTATAATGTACTAATATATATTTTTAACCTTGCATAATCTGGCAACCCTGAATCTGAGCACAATGGAAATTGTTCCCTGTGCCTAACTTTACTTGGGCTTTTGAATGAGTTATGAATCACTGAAATTGGACCAGTGTGAACGGAGGAGTTGCTTGGACGCACACATACATGCACATACACTGTACTTTATATATAAGATATACTGATTTCAGGTCAATCTTGACAAAGTATTTCATTCCTGTTAATTCATAACTTGCTGTTTCTATATTAGGTAAGGGAAATGAATTAGAGCATATCTGATGATTCACACCTACTTTGTAATCCCCGCATATCCTCAAATCACCATTGGGCTTTCATATCACAACAATTGGTGAAGCCCAACTGTTACCACCTTGTTCTTATCAAATATATTTCTGTATTTTCAGTATGAGGGTTTATATTTTCTACCCTTTCTATTCTCTTTTTGTATCTGCACACAGATTGGAAATGGTTTTTTCTATTACAGTTTAAACAAAATTTTCCTAGGGTTGGACATTTGTCTTTGTTTCTTTCGTGTTCTTTGTCCCAATATTTGCACTTAAGATTTCAGTTGTGTTGTATGCTTCCACACTGTTTTCACAATTATTAAATTCATTAATTAATTCTAATTGCTACAAGAATTCTACACTTGCTTCTAAATTCATATCACCCACTTGTAGCCATTCTAGTATGTAATGCCATACACTGCTTCAATTAATCTTAGAAGAATCAATTTGCCTTCTATAGAAGTTTCTCTCAAACCCAGTTTTCAAATTCACATCTTGATGCTTCTTTCAGTCTGTGTAAATATTGCATTGCGGTTTCATTCAGGTTCTATTTTCCATAAATTTTGTTCTTTATGCAGATTTTTTTTTTTTTTCTTTTTTTTTTTTTTGGTTGCATGTTTCTTTTTATAATGGTTGAAATTTCCTCAGGTTAACTTTTCCAGTATCTTTATAGCTTCACATCCAGACAAAGCCAAATATAAACCAGTAATTTCATTCTCCCTTCTGGAGGCTTTCTTGTCTTTCAGTTTCTTTACTCCAGCCAATGCTGCAAAATATCTAATCCAAGTTTCTACATACTCCAATTCATCCAACACGGTTAGGGATCCTATTGACGATGTCATATTGTTATGAAGTAGAGTACTCTCTGGAATAGATGTCAGGTCAACAGATGGTTGCTAGAATTGCACTTGCTGTAGCATTCTGTTTTTATAGCAGTATCTCATTTCCATACAATACTACAGTAAAAAAAAATTTTACCCTAAAAGGGAAGTGATTTTTACTACAGATGCAAGTAAATATGCCATATTGGTGATGTCTCAAGAAGGTCATCATATAATGTACCTTTCTAGAAGGTTAACATCAGCCAAGGCTAACTATTCAAATATTGAAAAAGAAGTATTAGGTATAATATGGAACAGATAGAGCTCGCCAATTTTTTAATAGTTTCTTCTTAAATCTCACCATAAACCTTTAGTTTATTTTTAACCCCCGGAAGGAATTACTTAAAATTATATCTTCTAGAATGTTAAGATGAGCCATAAAGCTTATAGCCTTTACCTTCAACAGTGAATCTGAGAAAGGAAACACTATTCCACACATAGATTGCTCTATCAAGGCTAAAGTTCAACAATGAACCAACAGAAAGGTCAGAAAACTCAGTAGATAAAAATATTGCACTAGAATGAAACAGAATGTATTACCCTTAGATTGTCTTGCATTTGAAATCTTACAGGAGTGACTGTTCTAGAGCAGAGAGATCCTATGAAGAGATATAGCACATGTTAACTATAGAGAAGGAGCTTATATGCAATGGAAATGTTTTAATACCACCAGAGAGATTAAGAAAAGATGTCATAAAAAGTGTACATAATGATGCCCATTGTGGAATAATAATTAAAATTGGAAGCGTGGTGGCCTGGGTATTCACGCAATATACAAGGTAACCAAAAAAGTTCTGTCCGTTTTTTTGATTAGTCATTGTATAAAGTTGAAATATATACGAAATGCGTGTAGCAATTGTTTTCAAATTCGGACAGCCGGAAGTAGGAACATCAGACGTTATATAAAACACGCGCACCGTGCCCGACCATCAGTTATAAGCCAGACAGCTGTGAGAAGGATTGAAGTGTCTAGATATCTCGTTCGGGGCTGTTTGCTTTATGGCTTCAAAGTGGGCTTATCAGCAGCTGCATCAAGTCACCGCATATGTCAAGCGTTTGGGGATAGTGCTGTGGATGAACATACTGCAAGGCGTTGGTTTCGAAAATTCAAGTCAGGAGATTTGTCTCTCCATGATGAGCCTCACAATGGACGACCACAGGTCTTGAATGATGGAGTCCTGAAGGCGGCCATTGAAGAGGACAGTAGTCTAATGTGTGGTGAACTTGCAAGACAGTTCAACGTTTCCGATGAAACAGACTTCACCTGCACCGCCTAGGTAAGATGTACAAACTGAACAAATAGGTTCCGCAAACGCTGTTGGAGGTCCACAAGGGACAACGAGTGGCAGTCTCGCCACCGTACCGCATCCTTATTCAATCGAGTGCTTACCAGTGATGAAAAGTGGGTTCTGTACGAAACTCCTAAGCGTTGCAGACATTGTGGAGGTTGTCTCCTCAGGATGCTGTCCCTCACACCGCAAGACCGCCTATGCACGCACACAAGATTATGCTTTGTGTCTAATGGACAGGTCGTGAAGTGGTTCATTATGAACTGCTACCAATGGGCCAAACAGTCACTGGAGACCTATACTCACAGCAATTGAAATGTGTGCAACAGGCATTGCGCCAGAAGGAGCCAGCACTGGTGAATCACAAATGTGTGCTTTCCCTCCATGACAACGCCAGGCCGCATGTCGCGCGAGTGGTCAGGGATACCATACAGCAACTTGAGTGGGAGACTTTGTGCCATCCACCTTATTCACCTGACCTTGCGCCATCCGATTACCACCTCTTCCACTCCCTGGATAATCATCTTTGTGGGAATTCCTTCACCAATTAAGTAGACTTGCGCAAAACCCTCACGGACTTCTTTGCGTCAAACCCCCAGAGTTCTACCACAAGGGCATTGAACAGCTGGAGACACGTTGGCAGAAGGTGCTGGATGCCGATGGCGATTACTTCGAAGACTAAATATGTTACACATACTGTGAAGCGTTTTCTTTTTTTCCTTTAAGAACGGACAGCAGAACTTTTTTGGTTACCTTGTAGAAAAGTACAAAAATGCCCAAAATGTAGAGAAATAAAAAAAACTTTTGCCAAACTAAGATATATTTATGGCCTAAAGAAAAAACCCATGGGCCTGCATTCGTATGGATCATGCAGATGTTAAAGGCAGAATACTATTTTTAATTGACTCATTCTCTGGATGACTGGAAGTGGTTAGTATTCGGGATAGTAAGGCAGCCATGGTAAAGAAAATATTACAAATAATATTTTCTAGAAATGAAGTGCCAAAAATGTCTCCAATAATGCACCAGAATTTTGTGATGAAATTTTGTGTTTGTGGTTAAAACAAATTGGATACCTCCTTTATAAAACACCACCATACCACCCGCAATTGAATAAAATTGCAGAAAGACTGGTGCAAATGGTGAAAATTGGGTTGATGGCATTTTCCCCATCCACAAACACCATAGATAGTTACCCACCAAGACTATTACTGAGTTATAGAATTATACCTCATGCTGGTAGAATGTATAGTCCCTCTGCATTGATGGGAAGACAAATTAGATTGCCTATAACAATGTTCTATTCAACAAATGAAAAAATGTGGTACAAAAAAGACAGAGAATCAAGTTCTGAAAAAGATAACTTTATTGCACAAAAGGGACATAACATCGCTATAATAGCAACAAGTGGACAGAATTTATTATCTCATTATGATCAAATCGGACCTAAAATTGACAACAAAGATGTTGAGAGAGAAGGAACCTGAAAGGGAGGAAAGCTCAAGTGCTCGTGATGGAGAAATCAAATATAGTAGTAAAGAAACTATGGAAGATAGTTTGCACAAATCCGACATGGAGTTGGAAGATCAGAATGGATATTAGTCCAGACCTGGATCCCCAACAAAAAGAACACGGTATACACCTCAAGAGAGAAAGAGGAATAGGTAAGATCTCGTACTATAGTTTGGAGAAGTGTTAAATCAATGAAGGGCATAAAACCTTTGTTTCCGTGTGATGTAGTTGTAACAATATTTAACATGGCGTACAGACGAAAAGGGTTAAAACGATTTTAAATTTTTGTCAGAAAGAGAATTATTTTTCCAGGATATGGGAATAGATGAATGAATTTTGTTGAAAAAGTTAAACAATGCGATTCAGCAAACAGGTGCAGGATCAGAGGCCAGAGGCCAGAGGTTAAGGTCGGCTGTTGAAAGATGTCCGGCTTGAGAGGATTGTCGACCAAAATTTCCGAGAAAAAAAATTATAATGGTAAACGGAATAAAGGCAGGAGATGACGTCAGAAAGGCTGACATCATATGACGGCTCCTCCCAAAGGAAGAGGGGATCTTCCAAAATTGGAAATGTGAAATAGAAAACGAAAGAAAACAACTGGTTGAATTTTGGAAGATTTGCATAAAACCCACCCATTCACCCGCACCACACCAGTTGAAAGGGACACCCATAAATACAAGTGCCCACGTGGGCCAAAGTTAGTTGGAGTTAGATTTGGAGAAAGTTGGGGTCCATGAGTCGGAGAAGTTGGGGCCCATTAGTCGGAGAAGTTGGGGCCATCCAGTTGCAGTTGCAGTGAGGTTGTGACCGGAAGAAAGAGATTTCTGATATAGCGCTGCTTGCCAACCTAATGATAAGAATAATAATAATTATCTGCTGAAGAAGAAAAACTCCAACAAAATCCTTGTGCCGTCCATGAAAGTACAGACAATAGTACTTAAATTAAATCCAGTTGTCGCTGAAGAAAAACTCCGACAGACAACCTTGTGCCATCCGTGGAAGTACAAATCACAGTACTTGAAGATACTTCAAAGAAGCTACCAGCAATTTTCATTCTGTCACCAATTATTAGAATGGGTTGGGAAAAGAAGAAAAAGAACAAAAAAGAAAAGAACTGTAAATATTTTTTTTTTGTTATTCTGATATAAACATCATATCGTGACTTATTCGGGCGTCGTCCATTTTATTTTTCAATTTTGTATGACATGTTCAACTCCTTGGTTTAGCGTGGTTAAGATACCCCAGTGGAAATTCGGCTTGACTCTCTTAAGATTAAAATCACAACGTAGGTAAAGTAGTTGAAGAGGTCAATTTTGAGACCAGCTGCTGTGTCAAACGCCATCAATGACCAACGAGTGGGCTGACGGCTTGTTCTCTGATACCAGGATAATCCTGACCAAGCAAGCAGACAGGGATTGACCCTGAGTATCATCATACCTGGTGACCGAAGCAGACCGTACCCGGAATGACATCATATTTGGAGGCCATGGCTTGGAACTGTCATATATTTGGTTGCCGAGACCAGGTCACAGCCCTAAATACTTCATATAGTGACATAAGCAAAATAGACTTGTCCTATTTTGCATAGAGCCAAATGACTACTAAGTCAGTCAGTCATCACTTGGCACAGAGAAAGAACGTCTACATCACAGACTAGAAGACATCACAACAGTACTCCTTTCAGAGCATCATCCACAATGCTGCAGTTTCAACATATGGCAAGAAGATGCACAAGAACAAAGACTGGTTGAAGTCTAACATTTCCATACAAGGGCCAGTCATCAACACTAAGCACAGCACACAGATTGGATTCAAGCACAACCCGAGCCAACAAAATCTGCAGGCTCTGAAAGATGCTGTCAGCAATGCCTAGCATGACAGGGAAAATGATTACAAAGACAAGTAAATGAGACAATGGGTTGAACACTACCTAGACATTTATTTCAGAGAAAATTCCATCATCAAAGAAGCACTTGATATTGAAGACCTGCCAATCCTGGAAGAGCTGAACTTTAAACTTACAGAGGAAGAACTAAACAAAGCCATTGATGCCTTCACTTGTGGAAGATTATCAAATGCAGTAAGCTAACTTTACTGAAACCATTCAATAATTTCCTGTGCCTCTGCTGGAGAGAATGCAAGTTTCCTCAGGATATATGAGAGTGCCAAGATTATTGCCTTATATGAAAACAAGGGAAAGCAGAATGACTATAATAGCTACCAGGGTAGCTGTTAAGTATTGTTGGAAGATACTTAGCCTGAGTGGTGTTCACTCAATTCCAAGTCTTTGCTGACTGTACCTACTCAGAATCTCAGTGCAGATTTAGGACTAAAAGATCCACATTTGACATGATCTTCTCTGTACATCAGGGGAAATGTTATGAACAAAAGATGTCACTATACATTGCCTTCATTGAATTCTCAAAAGCATTTGACCTTTTTAGCAGAAAAATCTGTTTCAGCTACTAAAGAAAATTGGCTGTTCCCCACAGTTGATGAGCATCATTATCTCCTTGTCACCGACTTTGTTTGGCATCTTCTATTCTATGTTATTCAGTTTCGCATGACAATCTGAACATTGCATATACACCAGAAGCAATGAAAAACTATTCAACTTGGCCTGCCTGAAGGCAAAAACAAAGGTGCACACAATTCTAATCTAAGAATTGAACAGGATCTCCAACAAATGATCAGCCAGTTCACCCATGCCAGCAAGAAATTAGGGCTGACTACACTTGTCAACACAATTTTTGATGTCAAGAAACAAAACACGTTTTTTAGCTAATTTGATGGTGCTGATCTGAAAATGACCTTAGTTTTTCATGGTTAACTACCATTTTTACTGTACTGAAACTGCTTATCTTTGGAAAAAAGATCAGTTTACGATCTTGACTGATCACAAAATTTAGTTAATAAAGGTCGTAGAAACCCATCAATTTTCAGGTAGGTCAAGCAATTTATGTCAGCCACCTGAAATAAACT
This sequence comes from Acanthosepion esculentum, assembly GCA_964036315.1. Classification (NCBI taxonomy): domain Eukaryota; kingdom Metazoa; phylum Mollusca; class Cephalopoda; order Sepiida; family Sepiidae; genus Acanthosepion; species Acanthosepion esculentum. The sequence continues at coordinate 83,472 of CAXIWW010000999.1, forward strand.
ATTTTTATAAGAAAAAAGTGATTTTGAGACAAAAATTTTAAAATAGAAGTACCAAATTTTTACAGTTTATTGCAAAAATTCAAATTAACTGGAAAATTTATCAGTAATGCACTTTAGTAAACCTGATAATTAAAGTGATATATTTAAAAAAAATGAAACTCTAAAATCTTCTGTTTGATATTTATAAATTTATCTCGTCATTTTTATCTCTTCACTAGAGAAGGAAACCAAGCACATTGAGAGCATTTTGCTTTCAGAGTTGGAAAGAAACTCCGACTAAAGACGTCACAATTGAATGAACCTATTCCATTGTACATGATACTGCTGGAGTATCAAAAGGGACCTAAATAACATTGAACATGACACAATCAAGAAAGAAAAAATTTTTATCATAGTTCTTATGTTCACAAAGGTTTTATTTCTGCTGTTAGTTTATTAAATGATTTGATGAAAATACTTGTTGGTCTTGGTATATTCAATCATGTTATTTTTAAAAACTTTGGGTCTGATTGTTATTGCAAAAATAGTATTTCTCAATAAGCAGACTAATATTTGTTGGTTTAAATATGAATTGAGAGGTTTCTACAATTTTATTTTGAGAAATATTGCCATTGGTCAATATCATATATACAGAAAACAAATGGAGAAAAAAAAATGATTTTTTTCCAAAAATGAGGCATTTCTGTACAGCAAAAACGGTAACTAACCAAGAAAAAGTAAGGTTATTTTCAGATTCAGCGCCCACAAATTAGCTAAAAAAGATGTTTGGTGTCTCAACACCATTTCAAAAAAAAGATTTTTGTTGACCAGTGCAATTAGCATCTCCATTAATCAGTATTAATCACATGGTCACAGTTCATTTCATATATCTGGGCTCTAAAATCATCAAACTATCACTTGACCTGGAAATTAACAAACACATCACCAAAGCAGCAGCAGTGATGGCCATATTGAGAGTATGGGATACTGACCTTGCATACAAAACTAAATGTATTCCAGATAGTGTCCTAAGTAACCTGCTTGGTAACAAATCCTAGTGACATATGCTAGGAAGGAAAATCACCTTGAAAGCTTCCATTTCCACCTGCTGTCTACAATATATCCTACAACACTGCTGTGCTGGAGCAAGCCAACTCCCAGAGCATGCATCAATGTCATCTTCGATGACTAGTTCATATACATTAAATGAATGGCAGTTGTATTCCAAAAGACATCATGTACAACAAGCTGGATAAGAGATCACTGTCTGGCAGCCCATTTCAAGACATCTGCAAGAGGAACCTGACACTCACAAGCATCCACCCAGGTAGTAGTTGGAGTCATACTACTCAATTGAGCAGTATGACGGAGTCACAAATGGCAAGAACAAGAAACCAACAGCTGCAGGTCAGATGATAACAATGAGAGGGAACAATCTCAGGCCTTTGGTCCCCATTCAAGTTTCATCTGCCATACCTGCAGAAGAATCTGCCATGCATTGATCAAACTGGTATGTTATTCCAGGCACTATTCACATCAAGTTTTGAATTTCAACCAAACAGGGCACTACCATTATCTTGAGAGATAAACAGATACATACTACTAAGCAAATTTCAATACTTAAAATAATCCCGAAAATAACATTTTTAAAAAAATCTGATTAATCACTGGGATAGACTATTCCATATAATAATAATTTTTATTTAGAAAAAATAAACCTGAATCAATTTTTTTAAAAATAAAGTGACCTATTGATAAATATAATTAATGAATTATTTATTCTGATGTTTTATGTATTTTCTTAAAAACTTAAAAGTAAATATGAATATAAGATCATATGAACAGTGAGGTACAAAATTATCATGATACAATCAATTTCATTTAAAATTCATTTTTCAAACATTGAAACATATTTTACTAAGCATTAGAGGTACCTCCACTAATTCATGATGCCTAAGGTTTAAAATGAATTTTTATAAATGAAAAGTCTTTCTTGATGCTTTTACTTTAGTTTTAATTTCAAGTCAATAGATTAAATTTAATATTTCCAATAAGCAATCTACTTGGCTCTATTTCAAAGCTAATTTTAAAAAAACTGGAAGGATTCTTTTTTGTTTTTGTTAAAAAAAAAATTGAATTTAGCACCATTTTTAGCTCACTTTTATTGCAATGTAATTCTTTATTAAAAAATTTTCCAAGGATAAAATATACTTTTCTGAAACTTTATTTGAGGAATATTAGTTGATTTAAAGTATAATTTATCTGATTTGAAACAACTATTATTTACTTTGTTTAAAATATCACAGAAATGTATTTTTCTACCCAACAGTAGCTGTTTATTTCAGGTGTTAGCAGCTACAACAGATCAGTATTTATCTAATGTTGTTCTATGGAGGGCTTTAGGCATTAAAAAAGTAATTGAATTAACATGAGCACATATATAATTTTTAAGTACCAAGTAAGCTTAATAATGTAAGAAAATATTCTCTGTAATCTAATGTTTATTAAATTTTAAATATTTTTGGCTGTAAATTTACTATAGTTATTGCTATTTTCTGATAATGTATGGTCGTCCATATATATATAAAAAAAACAGCATGATTAAAAAACATCTAAAATTCTTTTAAAAATACTGGTATTTGATGATTTGTACTAAGCTTTTTCATTTGTGATTAGTAGATACAGATTTTACATAATAAAAATATCAACTAAAAGCATGAAATTAATACAGAATTTTAAGATTTAAAACTTAATAAATTATTCTAATTAAAATTAATTAAAACTTAAAAACAATTGTAAAAATTCATTATTCAATGAAAAATCATTTTTTAAGACAACAGTTCCCTTAATATATCTTATTTATAAAAGCAATTAAAAGCTTTTCTAATTAAGTAATATCTTAGTCTTATTGCATTTTTTATTTTACAATTCAGAGCAGATTTTTGGTAAATGGTGTTTCTGTTTGAAAAAAAAAAAAAGAAAATGATGATTTAAATTCTCCAAGGATCCCTGCTTTAACTAATAGATATCTAAAGAGGGCTGAATTTTAATTTCTCACAATTTCATTAATTAAGAGTGGTGGGGAGGTAACAGATGTAAAAAGAAAAAATATTTTTAAAGATTTTCTTAAAAAAAAAAAAAATCAAAAATAGTTTCAGTCATTTGTGAAGAAGTCTTGGAAATTTTATTAAAACCTGACAATTATTTGATTTTTGCAAGAATTTCCAAATCTATATATTTTTTGCTGCAAAAAACTATGCTAAAATTTTCTATACTAATCTTTGGTGTACTTGTTGATACAAGAAAAACAAGATTTTAAATGAAATTTTGAATGCACTAGAAAGGATGAATAAATTTAATAAAATAATCAAAATTTAATAAAATAATCAAAAAATACTTTGGTCTTCCCTCTTAATAACAAACATTTTGATGATAAAATTTTGTTTTTATTAAGTTTGGGGCCTTTTTTCATCATGGTCTGCAGTGTTTTCAGTGAATTATTGGAGGTACCTATATAAAAGTTAGAATATGATCTTAGGCATGAAACAAGTATTCATAATTCTTTTCAGAGACATTTTATTCAATACAACAAGAAGAAAATTATCTGTATTCTTCAGCTAATAGTCTGTAACATGGCCTTTCTAATTTTCTAATGTTAGTTACTGATCTATTATAATTTTTTTTCTTTTAGTATATTGCTCCCTTCTTTGAAAGCAAACTACTCTAACTCTAAATCTGAAGGTTATCAAGTTCTCACCACAAATTTTCAATTGGATTCAGATCCAGACTCATTGCAGTTCAAGGTAAGATGGCAATCTTGTCTTTGAACAAATTTTTCATCTGTGCAATTCTGTTTTTAGGATCATTATTTTTGATGGTCGGAAACACTGGAATCAAGCAGATGTGGAAATTTAAATATCTGGGAAGCATCTTGACAGAGGACAGTAAGTGTGACACTGAGCTCCATAGACATATTGGGATGGCCAAGGACGCATTCCAAAAGCTGGACAGAGTATTGAGAGACAGGATTTCTTTGGTAACAAAGAAAAGAATACTGAGCTGTTACGTGATATCTGTTCTTCTTTACAGCAGTGAATGTTGGATGATTTCCTCAAAGATGAAGAGATGTGGTTCTACAGAAGGGTGCTAAGGATATCATGAACCAAGCGTGTGAACAACAATAAGGTCTTAGAGAGGTTGCAAACAAGGAGGAGGCTTATACTTAATATCAGGAAGAGACAGCTGAAGTTTCTGGGACACATAATGAGGAAGGAGGGCCTAGAGAATCTGATACTCATGGGTTGAATAAAAGGAAAGAGAGACAAGGGAAAACTTCGCATGACATACCTGACGGACTTAAGCAAGTGGATGGCAGAACATGGTCTTGGAGAGGAAGCAGAGGGAAGGAATTTGTTGAGAGCTGCAAGGGATAGAGGGAGGTGGAGAGCCATGATCGCCTACATCCTGAAAGGACATAGCACATAAAAAGAAAGAATTTTGGAAAGTGAAACGTCATCTTCCTAAAAAGGTACCAGACAGAATCTTTCACATTTTCTTTTAATTTTCACAGTATGCTTCTTTTTTCATGGATCTAACAATTTAAACAAACAACAGCCTATTCCATTTCCACTAAAACACTCCCAAAGCAGAAGATTGCAAACTCCAGGTTTTACACCAGCGATAGTATTCTTCAGGTTAATGGATTTTATTTTCCTCCATACTAGCTGTGCTTTATTTTAACTAAATAATTCAATTTTAGTCTCATCACTCCATAAAACTGAGTTCTAAAAATCAGAATTGGAATCAAGAATCAGAAATATCACAACTTTTTGGGGTATTGGAATCAGAGAATTTTTAACCTAATTTCCAACTTCAATATCCGAGACTTAAAAAAGTAAATATTCTTTTTATGAAACTTGAATTTTTTTCTACAAAATTCATGTATTTCTTAAAATTTTATAGTTTTCAAAACAGATTTTCATCTTTATTTACTTTAAAAAAATAAAACTTATTTGAAGTTTCCTGGAAAAAAACTTTCACAGAAAAGGTTGTATTTAAAAACCTAAAATTTAATTTCCATCCAAAATTGTATATAATTTTATTTTACTAATTTTCTTTTTTTTTTTTTTGCATAACTGAACTTTCCTGCATTAAATTATTATGGCATTAAAAATAATTTGAACTTTTTTTTTCTCATTTATCCCTACTCTGAGCCAAACAAGATGAATGTTTTAGAAAGAGTTGTATAAAAAAAAGTTAAAAACAAGTATTTTTATCCCATTTTCATCTGGCATGATTAAGTTATAGTTTTTTTCCACTTTTAACAAGATTTGTTTTAATATTTTTAAAATAAAACTAGTAAAATTTCAACTTCTAATAATCTAATAAAAAAAAAAAAAAAAAAAAAAAAAATCAATCCCAAGCAAAAAGTACACATTTACAGTTGTTCTCATCCTTATGAAGATTTTAATCATTTTTAATCTTATTTTTATTTTTTATGCTTTGTAACAGTTGAATTTCATACCTTATAAAATGATCAAGTTGGATATCAGCATTAATTAGCTTTCAACTTCCTAATATTTTTAAAAATTTATTGTAAAGTTTGCTAAAATTGCTTATATCTCTTTTAAAAAAAAATAAATCAAGGGATATGTTTTTACTGTGTTATTGCACTTTTACTCTATTTTGATACTTTTATGAATTATTAAATTTTTTAGTTGTGAGAAATTTATTTTACACAGTAAAACTTATTAATGATTAAATTTTTCAATAAGATGAAAGACCCTTTATTATTTATTTATTAAGTTGCTGTGATAATTCATATTTAGTTCTTATTAAACATCTAAACAAATTTAAGATTTGCATTTATTTTTTACTGCTCTGCAGGATTAAATATTCCTTGTACTTTATTAAAATATGCAAGAGTTAAACCACAATACATGGGATGATGGCTTTCTTCTTAAAGTATCATTGTTGCAATGAAGATAAGTGTGAATTTGTAAACAATGACTACTACTACTAATATTACAAGGCTCTTCCCTGAATTGAGCACTGTCAGTCACTGGCCTGTTTATTCACAGACTAAGTACAGAAAAATTTGCCTTTCTTTCAACTGTGTGCCAATGGCTTAGGGGGTGAAAAATCTCTAACTGATGCCAAATCAGTCAGGTTTTTCATCCCAGCTTGAAGCAATCAGATGTCTAGCCACACTGATGAGCTGTAATACAGCGAAACAGTTTGTCCGTGGATGACAATATATATATATATATATATATATATATATATATATATATATTAGGGTATCTCTTATTTTTGAAGCACACTCCAAAGCACTGGGGCATATTGTGCAATAATGCATTATGGAAACAAAAAGGTAGCCCTCAAAACCCTCACACATTCCGATGTATCTGAATTGGATCCATTATTCTAGAAGTACTAATGAACATTGTATTAACTAGACTCTCACCATTCTATGAAAGTCAACTACTGATGCCCCAGTTTAGCTTTTGTTCTGGTAAGAGGTGCAATGATGGTATAATCAAACAACTCCAAGAAGTTGCATACCTCTCCAATAAAAATTTGTATACCTGCAATGTTGATCTCACAGTAGCATATGACCACATCAATAGAGACTTC